>CM062820.1:15987003-16272821 GCA_031772625.1 Pinus tabuliformis
AAGGAAACCGTCAAGCAGAGTTGGTAATGTGAACAGTCAGGGATGAAGTTTGGGAGACTGCCAACCTTTAGCAGAACCGTCGGAGATAAACTGCCTAGGTGTCCGCCTTTGGTAAGACTGTGCTTGGTCACATGCCACTGTCAACCACTTCTACGTCGTTAGCTAACTGCCGTCGGCTATTTATAACTTATGGTCTAAATTTGGGTTTTAATTTGTTTTATATTCAGTTGTTTAAAGCAACCACCATGGCTCCTTATCTCTATGTGTCACTATGTGACAAGACCGAGACCCATGAACCCTTAATGCTAACCATTCATGCCAAGTTTAGCCAAAAGGAGTTCGAATGAACCTGAAACACTATAAATTCATCCTTTTACTCATGGAGAAGATATTAGAGTGGTTTTGAAGCTTTGTAGTCAGATTGCTGGAGAGAGAGGAAATTTTGCTTTCAGTGTTTCTTGGTCGTCTGGAGGCGAAATTGGGAACCAAGACAGACTTTGGAAAGCTAGGAGAGAGAGCTTTCTGTTGACAAAGACCAAAGGTGTCTAAAAGCACATACAGTCTGGTGTTTTTCTATGTAAATAATTCCTTGGATCAATCCTTAATCAAACGGCCGCCCATCTTGAAAGCAGACCCGGGGATGTAGTCCATCAGGGATGAAATCTGTAATCAATGTTTGTTGTCTTCTATCTTTGTTATTTGTTGCAAATTAATGTTTAATTATGATTCTTAAGTTCTTGATAAAGTCATAAATCAATTGCTTTTCTTCAATTTTCCACATTAAGAGATCGAGTTAACAATCAATTCACGGTTGAAAAATATTCAATTCTACTTCAATTTTATTTATGATCCATTTCAAATCAGTGGTTTAAACTCTAGATTCCCTTGGTTGTTCTATGAGATCCCGCATTCATGCTTGGAATATGGCACAGGGGTGATTGTCTGAAAGAGAGATTTGGTTCAGCCATGCCTATGGTCAGGTGGTATGTGGAAGTCCCGAACCTAGTCGGATTTTCCTATGATTAATAAAAGATAAGTTCTCTTAATTTTTCACTGATTTACATGTGGATTTAATTTCTTTCATATCTTTGATATTTATATGGTTTTGTGCTGGTTATAAGCATGGTTGTATGATTGGTTCATTTCATGGTTATTTCATATATTTACTTCTAACTATTAAATGGATAGATGCAAGACCTAATTGATGATGTAGTAGTTCAATGGAGAAGGAGGTGATCCTTCTGGTTATGTTTCATAAGTTGTTTCAGTTGTTTATGCTCTGTCTTGTATCTTAGACCTGTAGGTTACATTGATGTGAAGTGTTTAATAGATGTCAGTCCTGGTTGGGGATGCTCAGGCCTAGTCATGAGGGTGGTTTTTGATTGATAAACATTTTTATTATGTTTTTAATGAATTCTGGAAGTTACAATAAGTTTTGGGCAGAGGTTAGGATTCTGGGCTAGAAAAGTGGCTTAAATCTCGGGGTCAATGGCACAAAACTGGAAATTCTGGTCCATAGTCACTGGCAGACAGACGTGTGAGAATGACTTTAGGTTTCTGGTCACTCCCTTGCCCATAGCATGAGAGCGACTATGCCCTAAGAGCTGCAGAATAGTAGTGGGACTCAGGGACAGGTTGTCTGAGTGGCTGACTTTTCTTATGAGGGTTATGTTGATGATGTTGGATGATTGTATGTGATGTTCCATCGATTCCACTTCCTTAAGGTGACATAGGAGGTTGAATATGATTGTAGTAGCATCTCTCCTCATGTATACCCCGGTTGACATGGTTACTTTGGGTAGACTTGGGAGGGGGTGTTACAATGTCATTGCCTAATAATCTATACTTAAAACTTAAAAACTTGCAAGAAATAATTTTTGCAGTAAATCCTTTGTCATAAGTGGAGTTATTTCAAAAAATGTCATAAATAATTTTTGTGCAAAATTCCATAATTTCATTCATTAGAAATAATTTACTATGATAAACCCTTGATATGAAGTAAAAATATTCCAGACGCAATAAATGATTCAAAACATAGCATCTATTATCACCTAGATTGACCTCAGGCTGAAGGGAGGTAATTCTAGGGTAACCACAAACCAAGCTTAACCTGGTAGCTAGCCCTAACAGGTCGAGAGAGGGCTCTCTCCTTATGGATCTCAGTCAAAGTGACTGGATCAGATAGGGATTTTAGGCTAGGTATAGTAGCTCGAAAGGTTTTGATTAAATTTGTTCGTGTTTGCTGGATCAAATGGAGTTAGGCAGTTTAGGTCTGGGAAATTAGGTCAGAATGCAGGGTGTTCTATGGGGCAAGGTAGGTATGATCTTCAACACCTTAAGCTTGATGGGGTGAAAGGATAGATTGGTGAGGAGCTGAGGAGGGCATGTAACGATCATGTATCCTTCTCAAACAACAGAAAACATAGAATACTAAATGATTTCCCAAGGTAGAGCACTGCAAACAATGAATTCTACCTATCTATCTTGATATCATTTAGTTAGAGGTAGTGAAATAGATGATGGCATACATAAAACATGTAAACAACTGATAAAAAAATAAGAAACTATGAAGAAGCACCATACCACAAGAATCCCATAAAAATAGCTGCAACTCCTATTAATTTCCTTGCCAAACTACTTACAATGATGTACAATATATTTCAGAGCATCCAAGTGAATCCAACCTCACCAAATGACCAAGATAACACATAATATAGACATCTAAACTACCCATCCTAACCTTCAGGGGTCGAATCCATGAGAAGAGGGGCAGTTTCAACCATTTCTCATCTAAGAACTGGAATATAGGTAGTCAAACAACTTGCCTCTATAAGTAGGGAAACTGATTCATTAGCCTCAAAACCACCTCTAACTAATGAATCTACCTTATAACACCATTTACCATGACATTTACATGCCATGTCATTAATTACATGAGTGAAAACATCCATGAGGAGAGAGAAGACAAATCCACAGCCAAAACAGGCGAAATTTTGATTTTCTGAGAAAACTGGTCAAAAGCACAGTGCCACTTTCCACCTGCTTTTGGAGGCCTTCCCCTTAGCAAAATTGAGCCCATGATAGCTCATTGGAAAGGCCTTCAAGTCTAGTTTCTGGAACAACTAGAATTTTTGAATTTGGAGGTAATTTCCCCCCTCAAAACGTGAATCTCCCAAGACTGCTTATGTGTGTCAAAAAAAGGCAGAAAGGTCATTTTTTGGTAGTTTTTGGACCTTTTGGAGACCCAGATTTGCTCCAAAACTTCTAAAATTTTTTAGGGAGTATGGTCTCATCATGCTGAATCCAAATATGCAAAACTTTTCTCCATCTAAGGCCTCAGGAAAATGGGCAAATTTTCTGTGTTAAGAATTTCAAAATTTCAAAAATGCAAAAAGTTCTCAAATTTGCCCAAATTTGGCATGGAGCACCACCATCAAGTGCTTTGGTTGGCCAAAGAAGCTTAAGCCAATATTTTGAGTCTATGTTGCTCTTTCTTGCCCTCTAAGGCTCTCCTCAACCTAGCTTTCGTCCTCTTCATTCTCATGTTGCAAATTTTGTTCAGTGTCATGTAGTGATAGGCCATGTGCCTCATCATCTAGTTATCTTTGTTGGCCTTCCATAGCAGCTTCTCAAGGTGTAGGTTGATGCTCTCAAGCCAAGTCTTAGATTAGACAATGGAGGTGAATATTGCAGCAAAGAGTTCGATAGGTACTCTTCAGAGAATGGAATTCGTAGAGAAAAGACAGTTCCAGGAACACCACAAGAAAATGGTGTGTCATAAAGGATGGACAGGACAATCATGGAACGTGCAAGGTGCATGAGATTGCATGCAGGATTGCCTTTACGATTTTGGGTAGGTGTTGTAGATACTGTTGTTTATCTAATAAACAGAGGGCCTTCAAGTTCCTTGGATGGTGGTATTCCAGAGGAGGCATGGACAAGTAAAAAGGTAAACTACTCTTTTTTAAAGACTTTTGGTTGTGAAGCCTTTGTCCACATTAATAAAGAAAATAAAACAAAGCTTGAGGAAAAATCAAAGAAATATACCTTTATTTGATATGGTGTTAATGATTTTGGTTATCGCTTTTATGATTATTAAAAACACAAAATCATTAGGAGCAGAGATGTCATATTCAATGAAAAGGTTTTGTATAAGGATCAGCTGCAGGAAAAGAAATAGGAAAAAGAAAACAGAGAATACACAGTGCTTGGCGAGATCACAGGAAAAGTGGTGGTGCCTGAAAATCATAATGATCAACATCCAGAACAACAACCACAATAGCAACAAGCACCTCAAACACCTAAAAGTGGTGTTAGAAGATCTACCAGGATAAGTAGACCCCCTGAATGATACTCTCCTTCATTATATTATGTATTGTTGACTGATTCTGGTGAACTAGAATGTTATGAAGAAGCGGTGCAGGTAGAAACCAGGAAGAAGTGGGAGCAAGCCATGAAAGAAGAGATGGACTCCTTAGCACATAACCAGACTTGGGATGTAGTCAGGTTGCCTACAGGTAAAACAACATTACAGAATAAATGGATTTACAAGTTGAAGGAAGGAGACGGAGGTAGAAAAAGGTATAAAGCTAGACTTGTGGTGAAAGGGTTTGCACAGAAAAAGGGTATAAACTTTGATGAGATATTTTTTCTTATTGTTAAAATGACTTCAATCAGAACTATTTTAAGTCTAGTAGCAGTTGAATATTTGCATCTTGAGCAGTTAGATGTAAAGACAGTCTTTCTCCATGGGGATTTGGAGGAAGAGATATATATGCAGCAGCCACAAGGATATGAGGTAAAAGGGAAGCAGAAACTAATGTGTAGGTTGAAGAAGATTTTGTATGGCTTAAAATAGGCTTCAAGGTAGTGGTATCCAAAATTTGACAGGTTTATGTCTGAACAAGGTTATAATAGATGTCACTCTGATCATTGTGTTTATCTCAAAAGGAAAAATGATGTCAGCTATATTATATTGTTATTGTATCTAGATGACATGCTTATCGTGGGTTCTAACATGCAAGAAATAAATGCGCTCAAAAGAAAATTGGCAAACTCATTTGCAATGAAGGATTTGGGTGCTACAAAACAAATCCTTGGTATGAGAATAACTATAGACAGGAAGAATCACAAATTAACATTGTCTCAAAGTGAGTACATAGAAAAGGTGTTGAAAAGGTTTAATATGCAGAATGAAAAACCAGTTAGTATACCTTTGGCTAGCCATTTCAAATTAAGTAAGGAGGAGTGTCCCAAGACTCAGGAAGAAATGGCTCATATGTCTAAAGTTCCATATGCATCAGCAGTTGGAAGCTTAATGTATGCAATGATTTGCACAAGGCCTGATATTGCACATGCAGTGGGAGTTGTAAGCAGGTACATGAACAATCTAGGAAAAGAACATTGGATGGCAGTGAAGTGGATTCTCAGGTATTTGAGAGTTACTACAAATCAAGCATTATGCTTTGGTGGTTCAAACATTGCTCTACAGGGATATGTTGATGTAGATATGGAGGGTGATAGAGATAACAGGAGAAGAACAACAGGGTATGTGTTTACTATAGGTGGAACAACTGTCAGTTGGGTCTCAAAACTGCAAAGTGTTGTTGCACTCTCAACAACAGAAGCAGAGTATGTTGCTGCTACAGAGGCTAGTAAAGAAATGATTTGGTTACAAAGGTTTTTGGATGAATTGGGTAAGAAGCAGGAGTTGGGCAAGTTATACAGTGACAACTAGAGTGCCATACATCTTGCAAAGAACTCTTCATTTCATTCCAAGACTAAATGTATACAGCTCAAGTACCATTTCATACGGTCAGCGTTGGCAGATGGACAGTTGAAGCTGGAAAAGATACACACTAGCCAGAATCCTGTAGATATGTTAACAAAAGTTTTAACCAGGGAGAAACTGAGAATCTGCTCAGTTTCAATTGGTCTTCAAGTATGATGAAGAAGATGAGAAACAACCAGGTCCAAAGTGGAGTCATTGTCCAGCAAATGAAGCAGTGGTGGAGTTGCTATAATCAGTCTCCAAGTGGGAGATTGTTGAGTGTGGAGCCTGATTATCTTCTGTATTCAAAGGTATTGCCACATTGGACCCAAATTCGTAATGTGGCGGCAACGCCAACCGTAAAATATTCGCTGCAGGGGGGGTCCAGGGTGGGGGGGGGGGTCAGGGGTAGTGCCCCCAAAGCTAAGAATAGATGTAAAATTTCCTTGTAAAATGTTGTAATTTTGTAATCAATATGGGTTGTTCATTAGGCAGAGATTTGATGGTAGAAGTTATGTTTAATTTAGGGTTTTTTGCCCTAGAAGGCAACCCCTCGCTATATATGAGGGAATTGTATTACGTCTATGTATATCTGTATTCTAAATGAGGAAGAGAGAGGAGATTGAGAGCGAAGACGGAATTACAGATGATCTACTGTAGGTTGTATCTCTTCAGTTTTCTGGACAATATAAAAAGAAGGACTAGCCGTTTCTCCATAGATTTAGCCCAAACTGGGTGAACCACGTATATCTATGTCTCTCTTGTTTTACGCATTTTTTGTGTTTATATTTCTACAATATTTTATGTGTTCCATTGCTCTGTAATATATAACTTTCTAACATGAACGTCTTAGTAGGGGCTAAGACAATTTGCACTTGGTGTAGTTATTAACTATTTTGATGATTAGAGAGCTAGGTGCTCTTTGGGTACTTTTATAAGTACTATGTGGATGTCTTTAGTAGGAGCTAAGACAGTGTGCATGTGGTGTAGTGATTTATCATTTTGATGATTAGAGTGTTAATGCTCTCTAAGTACTTGTAAAAGTACTATGATTTAAATATCACCTAACATTGCATAATTGATTGATAGTTAAAAGTATTTCATTTCATTAAAAATATTGTGACTAATGTGATTGAATTTGTTATTCATATATTACAGGGTGCTTTCCATGGAGTGAGGATGCGTCGTCAAACCATTCTTAGAGAACTTGCAATGTGACCAGGATTTGCAAGAGTAATTGGTAAGTAATGCTAAGTTGATATAGATATTTTGTCTTGTATTTGACGAATTTGAATATGGAATTGTTCATTTTGATGGGAGAGGATCTCATTTTGAGTTTTTTGGATTGTTATATAATGAGTAGAAATTAAGTCCTAGTGAGAGAAGAACACCGTGGACGATGTTCTCTTTAAGGGGGGGAGTATGTAACATCTCCAATTAGCATACGTTGCATAACTAATTATTAACATGAAATAACCTCTCAATTTGTGATACCATGAGGTAGTTAGGGTTCGGTATGGTGAAACTACTGGAGAGTAACCATTTTTTTTTTACATGAAAGGATGATATTGAGATAAGGAGAATAGGTGTATCAGTATTTTACATCTGACAATGGTTGCTATCATATGCCAAATCACGAAGAAATAGTTAAACTACTCCTTGGAAATTACCCTTTTATATTTTTGATCTCACAACGAATCGGGGCTCGGAGGGAGAGGAATAATCGTTTTTGAGAGGTTTTGGATAATATGTTTAGTTGTTGTGGACTATGGAGTTACTATCTTGTTTTATGAAGCTTTGTTTTTGGTGGAGATTGTAACAAAGGATAAAGGAAAGTTGTTCCTCCGCTGGACTCCATGAAGATTAGTGGCACTGCATAGAAGGAGCCAATGTTCAAACTAGAGGGTGGAACTTCATGCAAGAGTATGGTCATATTTTTAGACATGGATCCCATGGTTGCGTATGAAAAGGGCTCAGAACTATTCATTTTTCTCCTATGAGAGTCAACTGCCCAGATAAGCGATCATGCTCCTTAAAAAAAAAATCACATTTGCATCTTGTGCATAAAATAGTAGAAATTAATGTGATTTTCTTAAAATTAAAAACAAGTTTATACACAACTTGAAAAATTGCTTTTGTGTTAGTGATTATATATACACATATATATGTGCATGATTATCATATATTTCTTGGTAAAGAAATGAAAAATTGCTTTTGTGTTAATGATTATCTATACACATATATATGTGCATGATTATCATATATTTCTTGGTAAAGAAAATATATTAGTACATGAAGATAAAGATTGATTAGTAATACATATTTCTTGGTAAAGAAAATATATTACTGCATGTAGATAAAGATTGATTATTATATATTTTTCTTGGTAAAGAAAATATATTACTACATGCAGATAAAGATTGATTAATAATACATTTTTCTTGGTAAAGAAAATATATTACTGCATGTAGATAAAGATTGATTATTATATATTTTTCTTGGTAAAGAAAACCTATTACTACATGTAGATAAAGTTTGTGATCATATATTTTTCTTGGTAAAGAAAATATATTACTGCATGTAGATAAAGATTGTTATTATATATTTTTCTTGGTAGAGAAAATATACTAGCATTTGCACCATATTTGCGAAGGAAACCCATAAGGCAATGGCATAGATTTGCCAAAAAAGAAAGAAAATGTATTCCAGGTCATGAGACATGTACAAGCACTTCTTGTTACATCCCAACATGAATCATGTGAAAAATGTACAAAAATGTGAACCTTGCCACATGTTAAAGAACTTGGCTCTCACATCCCAAAAAACATAATGTGAGAAATCTACAGCAAGAAGTATGTTGGCAGATGTGAGGAATTTGACTCCCTCATCTCAAGGCCCATCCCATGGGTGAGTGTACAAGATTATGGATGTTGGCGAATATCAATTTAGTATTCTAGTAGGCCATGACTGGTGGATTGATGGGGCTCATTGAGATTTTGTATGTCAAGTAGAAATATTTTATTGTTGCAAGTTGGTTAGCGATCATTGTTTAAGGCATTAGGAATGCATTCAGACATGGCTCACTATATTATATGTTGGTCTAAGATGTTGCTAGTGTGAAAAGGACAGAGATCCTGGTCACTGTTTTTTAAACATGTCTCAATCTTTTGCTAAATTCATGAATTCACAAATGGAAACATTGGATTGCTCAAACATTGTAGACTGTTCAAGGTAAACAGAGACTCGAGTCTATAGTCAATATTCAGGAGAAAGCCACCATGTGATATGAACACGTTGGTTGGGAATCTAAAAGAACCACGACTACGTCTTTACATCCAATGAAATTTTGTCAAAGCTAGGGATCTAGAGGATTGCATTTAACCTTAGCTTTGGTTTCTACAGTGAACAAGGGTCTCTCTGTATTCCAATAGAATTTAATAGACACTGTGCTTGATTGGCAGCTTTCCATTGTCTTCTCCACCTCCTCGAAGTCATCCATCTTTCAAATTTCAGAGTTAAAGGCGATTTAAGATTAAAAATATACTAAAAGGGGATCAAATTTCTAGCAATTAAAGCTGCATTCCTAATTCTTGTGCTTTCAAACCTGATTTCTTATATTTTCTTCTTAACCAATGTTATGTAAAGCTCATCCCAAAAAATTCCACAATCGCTTTAGGACAGCTAACATAGTTCCTCTCAGAAATCATGCAAATCCCTCTCTTAGTCAAGCACGCTGTCGCATGTGCCTTCAGGTTGGCCAGTTCCCTCCAAGACCGAGAAAAACTGACTTGCATGCATGGGTTGCTCTTCCCGAAATAGAAAAAAGTAGCATGCAAAAGACATTCCTAGATCTAGGGATCTATTTTTACCAGCTGGAGGTTACCTGCAAAGCTCATCTTAGAAACCTCTCGCCAAGTGTCACTTTTTCCTAGATTTGTAGCATTCATGTCATAACCTCGATATTATCAAAACTCATCAACCGGATGCTGCAAAGTTCATTCCTCACATTGACCTTGCAGCTCTGACATCCCACATTGCATCTAGGAGTCTTCGACACTTTTAGCTTAGTTGTTTCAAGGTAAGTCTGCTTTTCATGTCCTGCGCTGTGTTTCCATTGTTTTTTGTGTTTTTCTTTGTGTGAGTGCTGTCTGCTTGATTTTAATGAGCACTTGCTATTGTTTTGATGTATGTTAGCTTGTAGAAGCAACGTTTCAGTTTTCGTTCGCATCTCACTGTTGTCGCATGCATGACACTATTTTTGCACCGACAGTCGACGTTACAAGGACTCGTTTCACACACATGCATTTTTTCCCATTTTCCGAATCTTGCACTTGCTATTTTCATTCATGATCATTCACTCTTGTTTACACTTAGTATCACCATGGATTCAAACTTCTCATGTTTTCAGTCGCCCGTCGACGGGTCTAGGCTGCCTTGCCCGGCTAGTATTGCGCATTTCTAGAAGTGAAGGCTCTACATTCCCTCCAGAAATTGCGCAAGTCTGGCCTAGCAATGACCTTCAGGCTTGCTTTGTATAATTCTTGGAGGCATTGTCTTGCTCGCCCCAAAAACTGTGCAATGCAGTTTGCTGGTTTGCATGTCACTATTGACTGAAATAAAGCATTGCATAGTTTCAGTCCTCAAAAAGCCAGGCTAGATTGTGTATTGTGTAGTTCCATCAATCAATTAGCCTCTTGACAGCCCGGACTGTGCCTTAGCAGTTTTGGCAGCCAATCTCCCAGCCTTCATGAAAATTGCGCAATTTTCACAAACAGTCACATAGGTGTGTTGCATGGTAGTCCTCTAGTTTGTTTTGGTTCTCGACACAGATTTCTTGTCATGAGTGTTGCTATGTCTCCAGATATCATAGGTGTTCATCTTCCTCCCAGCAGCATAGGTACATCGACTTCCATGAGAGCAGAGTCAAAGGCACCGTTGGGAGCGCAACTAGGGATGCAGTCGATCAAGTGTCCATGAACTTCCGTATCTATGAAGACATCAAGTTGTTCATGGACAAGGATATCAAGATGAAATGGAAGCGACATCACAGCAAGCAACACCATCAGCAGAGCCAGAATGCAACACACCTGCATGCGACAAATGCAAGAGGAAGGTTGTTTATAGCGCAGAGGTGGAAACAAGTTACAAGCTCAAGAAGATCCACTTGTGATGGAAGCAGCTTTGGAGATTGACGCTATGAGGTGACGATGCGACAAGAGGATCGCGCAAAGGTAGAGAGGAAACATAAAAGGAATTACAGGTGCTAAAGTGGAAACTCAAGGAAGAACATGGGCTACACAGACAACATAAGGAGTTGTATCGGGAATAGGCACAATAAGAGGCGCAACATGCACATACTGATGAAACTACACCCATACAAGTTACGGACCAATCCAATAGCCGTCATGGAGCAGACAGGGTGAGAAGTGTTGTCGATTGCATGCAAGGGTATTCGGGAGCATGAATGTCATTGTGCGCACACATGCAATCCCACCCATCTGCCACACTCACCGAAGTGAAGACAAGAAGGAAGTTCGACTGGAGCTGAACATGTATTTCGACAAGTTGATGTGCATGGTCACCATCACATACTTGGAGATCAACACAGACACTATGCATCAGTATGTTGCTGGTCCAGTTGCACTCAAGACGATGATGCACATGTTATCAGAAAAGTTGGACAGAGGAGCCATATCAGTGTACCCGATGCAACGGAGGCAAGAGTTCGCTTTCAGCAAGATGTCACCTTTGAGCACATGGACACCATCACAAACGACCAAGCTTGGAATAAGTTCGCCACCATCAACCATCATGAGGATGTCGAAGAGTTGGTCTTCCCACAGTTGTTCAAGTCTTAGTGATGTCTTTCATGGCTTCCTCAAGCCATTTTGTCTCACATGGGTACATGTGCAGATTGCGTGTAACATCTTGTAAAGTGGAAGTCCATGTGTCAATAGTTGACTGTAACAATCATAGAGTAGTTGAAGAGTCATGAGGGTAGGTGAATAGTCACAAAGGGGAATGTCAAGGATCACCCCACCCTTTGCTATTTACCTCATAACTCATTGTATAGGCTTTTGGTCAACCAAGCTTCCGATAGGAGTATCTTAGAGAAAGCTTGGACAGTATTGACATGAGCCTTGGCCTCTCCACAGTGTAGAGCTAGTACATCTCTTTGGAGGAGTAGGTGGCAATGACTGTAATGTTCTGCTATTGGGACTATTGGTTGGTCATGGTTGTATTGTATGATTAGAACTTTCACTTCTAAATATAATGGAGCCAACACGTTTCATGCATATTTTTTTATTGTATTTCAACTATCTTATTTACTCTAATGATATATGTATTTTTTTGCTTATGCATGCATGTATGGAGTCTTTCTATATAAGTATGTATGGATCTTACTGAGATGTGTTGTTGGTTTAACCATCACTTTAGATTGTTAGCTTACTTGCTTTCTAGTTTGTGATGCATCTTTGCTCGTGTGTTCCCTTCTTAGCTGTGTGCTTTCACAGGTTTCCAAGGGGCGCACTCACCTCACTTTCCGTGTGTTAGAATTGTTAATTCACCTTCCTTGACTTGTTGCACATGTTACACCCTTGCTACCAACAAGAACATCTTACTTGCCTCTGCACGCAACCGCGGTCAAGGTGATACCATACGACCCACTGCTGGGACTCCTACACCAAACAGTCTAAGGTCTAGTTGGGACTTCTTATGGGGAGATCCCCTGACGTGTTATAGGGTCCAACACCATCAACATGACACAAAGCAGATTGGTGAGGTTCATTAGACAAAGGTGGCTGGCTAATTGCAGGTGGAGGAACTAGGTAAAGATGCCCTGTAGTAGCTAGCTACTTGAATTCATCAGAATATGCATTAAAGTGTATTGAAAACAAAATCCTTCTATTTCTACCTTGTAGAAAAATTCCCAATGGCCTGTTGCCTCTTCCCCTACCTCATCTTCCTAAACCTCTAGAAAAGAAACTCATAGTTGCCAAGAAAAATCATTAGCCAATGCATGATACCAAATCTGGCACAACAACGATCTCATCCCCTTTACAATTTCGTGATAGAATTTTTCAAACAAATTATAAAACATGTGCAAGGTAAAAAAAAACATGAGAAAGTACACAACGATGCACGATGGAGGGTTTTGACTTCTGTTGTGCTCTACAACAACCCCCCATTTCATATCATTTTTATTCACAAAACTATAATATGAAATGGGTCCCTTTTTATTTTAATTGGTATCAACTTTGTATTATTCAAAAAGGTCCGAAAACAAAATGAAAACATTATAAAACCTTTTTGATAAACCAATTATTTGGTCTTATAATATAAATGATTAATCTTTTATCATTGCGATAAAGCGATCGCAAGATCGCATGTCGCAATGACAAAGGAGGCATAACTTAAAGACCCATTGGTTTTCTCCGACGCGACAACACACAATAGGCTATCGGATATCGGCAATAATAAGTTACTATAAAAAAAAGTGCCTTTCGCTCCGATGCGATGCGATAAAGTCCCTTTCACTCCGATGCGATGCGATATCGCTATCGGCGATCGGGGATGTACCATGCATGCTTTTCAAAGTGCTCAGTTAATACTCCCGATGCGATGTGATATCGCTATCGGCAATCGGGGATTCCAAAAGGAACCAATATAACGATTTAAGTTTTCCCCCGACGGCCGATTGCGATAAAGCCAAAAGCGCGAATTTCAAAAAATTGTTAAAGCAGGGATATTACGATTAATTCGTAATAAAGGCCTTATCTTCCAAACAGTGATTCACCTGCGCTCAACCGCCAAAACATCCAAGGCACGCTTAAAAAAATCATTCGGTTAATAAACGATTTGATGGGCATTTAAAGGATTGGCAGGTTTTAACGGCCATTTAATGAAATAGTAAGCTTAAAAATCTTTTCACAGATTGTATCCGTGGCCACTTTAAGTTAATCCTTCATTGTGCATTGATCAATATATCTCGCTCGTATTTGGTTTGCGCTACCAATTCTCTGTATTACGTTCATTTTTACTCCTGCGCAGAACTCTTCCGAAGTAATAGATTCAAGCAGAATGGGGAAGAAGTCTAAGAAAACTGCAATCGCTTCCGCTTCGCCAGCCACAGGACAAGTCATCGCTGATCCAGGAACTAAGAAAAAAGGATTGATATCCGATACTACATGTCTAGGACTCGGCAGAACTACTTGGCAAAGTACCTATAATTTGATTGAGGCCGAAGAACCAGAGGTGGCAGCAGTACAAGCCACAGCAGATACCAATCGAAAATCTGATGCTACTTTAAAGGACTTAGCCGACTCTTTCCTTCATCGGATAGCAGCTCGGGAACAAATTCTCCCATATACGGATGTAGTGAGGTGGGCAATTGAGGAAATCCCAATCACAGATAGAACCTTCTGCACCAGAGATGGGAGAATCTTCAGTTCATTTCAGGCTAATGATTTGAGGCAAATGTATCATTTGCCTGTGCCAGAGAAGAAGTACAACAAGGCATTTCTAGAGAAATTCCGAAATGAGAACGAAACTGAATCCGAACCCATTCGGGATTGGAGGAAAAATTCGGCAAAACACAAGCATGAATCTTCTGGTAAGTACTCTGTTGATTCCCTATGTTCTCCTTATTTTTATGCTGGGATAATGATGTGTAGATTGTGGGGGTTGCACGATTCCGCTAATTTCACTATAGAAATGGTTCCCTTGATGGAAGCGGCGTGTAATAGTGAAATAATGGATTGGGCAACTATACTGTCAGATAAGCTAGCAACAACAGTTCTTGATTTTAGAACCAAAACCCGTGTCACTGAAAGGCTTATTCCCCCATTCTCCTACAGTGCTTATATACTAGACACCCTGTGTTTTAATTCTGAATTTCCCGTGTTCGGCTGGAGGTGGACTTCACAAGACCCCATGCCTATTCACATATACCATCAGAAGTTGTGGAAAACTTCCTATAAGCACCATTTATACCAAGTCTGCAATGGCTTTATGTTACCCATTCATTACTCTATTTTTGATAAACCTGCTCCCAAGATTTCCTACCAAGCAGGGATTGATTTGACATCAATAGGAAGATGGTTCGGAGAGGAAAAATTTACTTATATAAGAATTTTCAGCAGCCAAGCCGAACCTCATGTCCTTCCTTTGTACATACCTGATAAACTGCTGGCTAGGGAGATAGCCTATCAGATTATCTCCGAAGGAGTTACACAAACTCTAAAGAAAAATAAGAAGCAGGTCTGGCCCTCGTTTCCTCTGAGATGTGGTGTCTACACTTTGCATGATTTCAAACATGCAGAGAAAGAATCTACAAAGATGAAGTCATTAACTCTAGCAACTCTCCCTAATAGGCGATTTGATCCAAACAAAGTCGCCTATAATGCACTTGAACAGGCCAAATTGAAAAAGTTTGATAATAAAGAAGATAAGTTTGATGACCTGTTCTCCTCAGCTGAGTCGATGTCCCAAGTTAAATCACTGGCCAGAATGGAATACAAAGATGACGAGTTAGTTGAATTCAACAGACTTAGAGAACAGAGGTTGCAAACTCTGCCTCTAGATCTGTTAGCAACAACCCCAACAACAGAATCAAGCGAGCCTGAACAACGACTTACTAAGGAACCTCCTGTTACATCAAAAGAATAGGAGGAAGTGCATATGAAAAGACAAGAGGAAACCCAGACGAAAGAGCAGGAACAGAGCAACATAGAGGTGAATGTAGATACTCAAATTGACCCGAAATTGCTCCAGGAATGGCAGCAATTCGATTCAATTATCAGTAATCTTGAATGCTCTAAAGATGCCGAGACATCAAAAGCGGTAGATACACAGGAGACCACTTCAAAACAGGTTCCAAGTGAAACCAGCGGCCTACCCAGTTCGAAAGAAGTAGAGATAATCCCAAAGGATCCCTCCGATCAGATTATTTTGCAAATAGAAGAAATTCCTCCCTTGGATGTCTTCTATAGCCCAAGACACAAAGCTGTGGTAAAACGACAGAGGAAGAGGAGAAGGACTGATCAACCTTCCCTATTCCCAGAACAAACAGTGACGGGCAACGTGGTTTGGAAGGAGGAATTTGACCCCTCTGACGACCTAACAAAACTATCACAATATGCTGGAGCCTATTCGGCAACAACAATAGATAAGGCATCAGAGGTTAGTATTTTATTAAAAACAAAAGACCAGGAGATCTTTTCACTGCAAGCGCAACTATCAGAAGCACAGCAGAAGGCGGAGCAGGCAGAACGGCAATTGTTAACACAACAGCAAATAAATAATCAATTAACTAAACAATTGCAGGAAGAGAAACAGAGGATTGATCACAGTGCAGTCCAAAAGCAGAAAGAGTTGTCTGAGGCATTGGCACAACTGAAAGCAGCGAATGAACAAATGCTGAAGTCAAAAGATGAGCAGATTGCTCAACTATCAGCCCAGCTAGAGAAAACAAAGAATCTTCCACAGATAGCCGAATTCAGAGTAGAGGCATTACAGATAAACAAGGCATTAATAACACAGATAAAGCTTTTATGTCAACAAATCGCCCAGGCGGAACCATTATGCGATTTGACGACATCAATAAGTGAAAAATCGGAAAAAGCTAGAACAGACTTGGATCAAGCCGATGAAACATTAACTAATTTTCTTGAATGGCAAGATACCGATCAGGGACAGGCGGCTAATTTACCAAAGATTTTAGAATCACATAAGGAGATATTATTTACAGAATGGCAGTCCCAGTTAATGAAAGCAGAGAGAGCAATTTCAAGATGCAAATCAACCACAAGTAATTTGGTTGAATTGGTTAATAATACTCTCTACTTGTCTAACATGATTTCCCAATGTACTCCAGGTAAATTGATAGTGGCGAAAACATTGGAGCAGTCATGTTATCCGGAACTAGAGAAAAATGGGAGATTAATCGCATGAATTAACAGTTTGACATGGGACGCCTATTGGTTCTTCTTAGTCAAACCACACAGCCAGAGAGCCGCCCTCAAATGCCTTACAGATGCAATCGGGTATATCATTCCCGATATTCAGGATGCCACCTATGCCGCCCAACTCAACTCTCGCCTCAACAGACCGCCCGAAGTGGAGCCAATGCTTGCGATATGTCAGCTCAGGTTTAAAGGCAAACAGCCTAAATGATGATTCATGCCGCCGACTTCCAGATTGCTGTGAAGGAGATATTCAAGATCAAATTGATACCAATTAAGTAGGATTTCAGTTTCATAGATAGTTAGCTTAAATAAGTATTTATAGACCCTTTCATTGTATTTGGAAAGGGTCGTAAGTTTTGTACATGACTTAAAGCCTGAAGTTGCACTACTGTACTTCAGGCATATTCTTTTATAAAACTGGACCAATTATTCTGATTTTGACAAAGAAGCTTTTATGCGAATGTGCACTACTGTCTTTGTTTGAAAGTATTTCTGCATTGGAAGAAGAATTTCAAATAGCGATTCATATTGGGAGTGCTAAGCAGCTCATATGGTACTATTATCTATGTCTGAATTCATTCTTTTTATATGAATTGTCATTTGATCGCTTTTGCTATTATCGAATATATGTATGTGTTTTAACAGCATTCTTTATTCTTTCCACTATTGGATGTTTATATTATGCTTTTCTTTTGATCATATATGTATCGATGATATAAATGATAAGTGTAGCAATATTGTGTTAATCACTTTGTTTAACTATTTAAACAAAGTAATCATTGAATGAATAAATATCTATGTTTATTAGATAGAGTCATCTATATGCCTGTCAATAGACATAGATCATCAAGCGCTACATTTCAAAGTACAATAGTTCCCGGGATTAGTAGTAGTTCTTTTATTTTGCTGATAGATTAAGTTATTCGCCTATCATTAGATTAGATAATCAATCATTCATCCACCCCTTTTTTTTATTACTGGGAAACTGGTCCCATTATCCCCAGTCGGAGCCACCATTCCAAACGGAAAAGGAGCTGTATTAAGGTCCGGACCAGGTGGTTATTTCCCATTGTTGATACAACGATTTTCGGGGCATCAACAACTTCACAATTGCAAGCATAATAATGTACAGGTGGCTAGGATATAAAATTGAATTAGAAACCCAACGATATTTTCAGCCTAGACTTCATTCATAACAAAAAAAACCTTTGACTTGATGCTGGCATAACTATTCGAAAGGGAAAACGACGAAGAATGGCATGCTTTAAGCTAGGAATCAACAAAATGTTATTTATTTTACATAGGTAGTTGAGACAAAGTCTACAAGGTGAAAATATGACTATATACAGAGTGAGCTAAACGACACTGACAAAGGGAACGGTGGTCATGTATTTTTAATCAAATGAACATAGGCTTGTCAATTTAACTTGTTGTGCATGAAATTTTGAACGGAACGAATAAGATGAAGGGGAAACACATGTAAACAACCATTTAACAAATAGCCATCTGAAAATAACCATAAGTGCCAAATATACTAACATGTTACAACGCCTTCCAATTTCCAAGATGCCAAATTTTTACCAACTATGTGTTTTGGCCACACTCATTTCTTTCTCAACATGCCATGATGACTAGGGTTTCTAACTCAACTTAGTGACAATCAGACACAATGAAATTCCCAAATTAATAAGGAAAACACTGAGATTTTACTATAACCTTGCCAAAAGAAATGTAAATTCACATCTGTTGTTGATCGTCAAACCCTATCACAATGGTCGTTGATTGAATGACAGGGAGAAACATTTACTCACATCATTTCATTTCCAAAACTATCGATGTATTTACACCACCTTAAATTGTGCTTCCAACTATTTCACGTAATGCCAACTCATCAGAGTGTGTGGAATCGTATTTCACATAAAAAAATTATCCCTTTAATCATGATGTAATAAACCTTTAAAAACATTGTTCTTCCTTCAACAATGCTTTACCAATATTAGACTTATGTATATAGGCAGAAACTGTGATCACCACTTCATCATTTGGTTTTTGGAATAATAACATATGTACAATAGATAGTAGTCATCAAACAATTATTCTTAATATTAAACACAACAGTGGACAATTTTATGGTTGAACTTCACCACTTGAGCAACAATGTTTTTAAGTGGAGGAATCCCTCCCTCTGAGTATTAGGTCAATAGATCATCAATTGGTCATTTAGACATAATTTTATTGGTTGTCTAAAAGGTAGGGGTGTTCTTATTTTGCAATTATATTGAAAAATATGAAAATGACAATTAATAGTGTCAACAATTGGCGACTCCAAGGGGAATGCAGGTGACTGTATGAACCAAGAAATTTTGGTTTCTCAAAAAGGGAGAAACTATATATTAAACACACAACCAACCCCCTCACATAGGAAATAATGAAAAGGGCACTCACCTTACTTCTAGGAGCTAATGAAGCAAGTATATGTGGGGAAGCCTTTTTCCAAGAGCAACTCAAGGGTGAGAAAATTCAATTCAACGAAGGACAACATAAGTCACCGCGAAAAACATATGCTTTGCCAAACTTAGAAAATGAAACTTACTTATAACTGCAATCCTCATTGTCTATTCAATTTGTAGCATGAAAACTTTTGTTAGCTTGTTGTGCATGTCTTGCATTTTATCCAGCTAATTCAAGAAGGATCACATACTCGAGCCAAAACTAAAAACAACAAATAAAGGTTTCCTCATACTCAATTCCCTTAACTTGAGAGAATCCTTTGGCCACAAATTTGGCCTTATATTTCTTCATGCTTATGTCTGCTCCATGCTTAACCTTGAAGATCCATCTTGAACCCATAACTAATTTATTTGTCAATATTGGGACCACTTCCCAAACATTGTTCTTCATGATGGATTCATATTCTTCCACCATTGCATCAACCTGAACTGGTTTCTCAATTGCTTCCTCAAGAGAAGATGACTCAGTCTCTATAAGGTCAATCATTAGAGCCATGTATCTAGTGTACCTCTCAGGTGACCTCCTTTTCCTGCACAAATTTGAAGGAGCTCCCACATTCTCCCTCACATCTTGCAAAATTCTTTCATCTTCTTTCGTTATTTTTCTACCTTCTTTGGATGGTTCTACTTGAGTGGATGTCTCCATTATGCATCCTCTCAGCTCCTTCATTTGTGGCTACTCCACAACTTCTTGAGGCTCCTTCTTTCGAGCTAAAAGCTCCTCTTTTGGTGGGATTTGAAACTCCCTCTCAAGAGAGCATCTCATTGCTTTCTCCTCATCAAAATTTACATCCCTTCACACAAATTTCATTATGATGGAAGGTAAGTACACTTGGTAATTGTTTATAGTTTTGATGTAACCCACAAAAACCCCCAACTCTGTTGTCGGTTCAAGTTTCTTCCTCGAATCTTTGGAGCCATGGTAGTAAACAAAGGTTCCAAAAATTCTGAAATGAGACACATTTGGCTTTCTCCTTGAGAAAGCCTCCTCTAGTGTAATCATACCAAGAATATGATGAGGAATTTGATTATACAAGTAAATTGCTTTGTTAGATGCCTTTGCCCATAAATGTAGTGACATGCCTTGGTCATGTAGCATAGCTCTTATAACTCCCACAATGCTCCATATATTTCTCTTAACTACCCCATTCTGTTGTGGGTAGTGAGGAGCTGTCAATTCTCTTCAAATTCCTTCTTTGGTACAAAATTCCTTAAAGTCACTTGAAACATACTCCCCTCCATTGTCACTCTTGAAAGCCTTCTCCTTCTTTCTAGTCTCTTTCTTAAATAGTGCCTTAAATTCTACAAATTTTGAGAATGTCTCATCTTTCTTCCACATGAAGAAGATCCAACACTTTCTTGAGAAATCATCAATAAAAATAACATAGTATTTATGTCTGGTAGTGGAGGCTATCGAGAAGGGTCCACAAACATCAGAGTGGACTCTATCCAAGACTGCATTTGTTTTGTTGTCTTGATCATGGAATGTGGGATTTACATAATTCCCCAAGGTACAACCCTTGCAGACATCCTGATGCTCAAGTGATCCTTTAGGGAGGCCAGTGGTTATTTTCTGCATAATTTTAAGGGCGCCATAGTGAAGATGACCAAGTCTTTGTGCGAGATTTCATGAACATCACGACTCTAAACTTTCTCTGCCTTACTGCTTAATACAACAAAATCTTCAACATCAAGTTTGTACATGTTCCTAACACAAACCCCAATCTGCTTCACTTGCCTAGTAGCTATGTTTCTTAGAAAGGATTTCCCTTTACTGAATATCACATCATAGCCATGGTCTTCCAAAACTGCTACAAATATGAGGTTCTTCTCCAATCCTGGTATAAACATGACATCTTTGAGGAGAGAAGGGTATCCTTACTCCCTCTTAAAGGTTACTGTACCAATCCCGGTAGTGTTGTACCTTCCATCGTCCCCAAGATCAATATGCATCTAGAGATATTTCTCCTCCAAGTCACTAAAAACCCCTCTACACCCTATCATGTGGAATGAGGCACTTGAGTCAAAGTACCACACATTCCCCATCATATTGTTGACCACACATGTGATTAGGGTGAAGTATAACTCGAACTGTGAAGCCACTATTTCACCTGCTCCTCCTCCTAAGTTCTTCTCGCTATACTTTTGGTGTGGACACTTTTTAGTACAATGCTTGAATTCATGAAAATTGAAGCATTTTATTTTGGAAAAGTATTTCTTCTTGCTCCCTTGGTTGGAATCTGGTTTGGTTTGAGATTTCTTCCCTTTTCCCTTCTCGCCCTTCCCAACCAATGCAAAATTCTCTTCATCCTCTCCCTTGGATGAACCTCCATCTCTAGTATTTTGTCTGATTTCTTCTTGTAACAAATCAGACCATAAGAATTCCCAATTTGGTAAATTTTCCCTTCCATTCATAGAGTCTTGGTAGCTCACGGGGGCTTCACTCATTAAGCCTCTGACATAACACGTGCTTTCGTCGCATACTAAACAATACCCTTAATTTGACTGAATATTGGAAAATACCTCCAAAAATCACTTTATTTAACCCCTTACCAATACAAACCTAATACACTTTCCCAATTTAAAAAGTCCCTACTTTCACTAGATACTATAGGTATCCATTTTTTCATTAATATTTTTTATACCCATTTATATTTATATCCCTTTATTTTCATTAACAATGGTAAGTAGATTCCTCACCTAGAAAGAATAACCTAAATACTAGGTAGCTGAAAACTTGAAAGTTTCAATAAAAAAGAGGCAGATATAAGTTGGTTGATTTACAAATACATACTATTGAAAATTTGAATGGAAAATACGTAGATTTGAACTCTTAATTACATCTATCTTCTATTGAATACTGGAAAAGCTACACTACAACAGTTCAAAACAAAACCTTGAGAACCAACACAATGGCACACCTTTCATCTTGCTTATAGAATAGGAAGAGGAGAGAAAGTACAATGAATATAGACACATCAAAAATCCTATATGGTTGGACTTTGTCACATCATAGCCCTAACCTGATCACCTAGTGCACCATAGCTGCATGGTAAGGGTTCCAAGTAAGTGCGTCTCCAACAAAAGATGAACTAGAGCATGCAAGCATGCATCCCTTCCTTGAGATATGAGTCCTCTACCTAAGATGGGAATTTCTCATGCATAAGTATTGTAATTGATTAAGCATCTACACCATCTTAAGAAGAATAGAGCATGCATTCTAAAAAGAAAAAAATAAAAGCTCTAATAATAGAAAAACTCCATACAAAACTAAATTTGCTAAATTTGAAACAACATCTAAACTTGAATTAACTGAAGGTGTGACATGCGCGCCCTTAGCATGCATGCATCTTCTTCCAAAAAATAGTATATTTCACTATCTCCTATGGCATGCATGTGCCCTCTACCAAGAAATAGTTGGTATCCCTGTCTCCTTCACTTGCATTCAATCCGCTCATTACTAATGTAAGGAAAGGGTGAAGGTGCCATATCTGTTCTATTCTCTACTGCCCCATCATTAGGAGGATCACTAGCTGAGCAACAAGGACAAAATCTTAACACACACATTAGACATAGACCGTAGAGGTATTAGTAATGTGATGCATGTATGCTCTAGAGCAAGGTTTCTTAGGAGCGAGAGTAGAAGCGGGATGTAGGAGTAGAAGCAGGAAGTGGGAGTGGAAGCAAGAGTTAGGAGTGACATTTTCAAAAGCTCCCAAGTTGGGAGCGATTTTGGGAGTGGATTTTATATAATATATATTTTTATATATTTTGATGCATATATGACAACAAAATAATGTATAATGATGAATTTGTGATAAAAAAATTATTAAAACATATAACATCATTAATCTAGTAGTTATAATCTTCATCAAACACAGGTCCACAAATTACAAGTTCTCTAAGGGTGCACATAACCAAAATAACATGAGTGAAATCTATCTCTGAACTGAAAATACATCAGTAGTCTTAACACTACTAGCAGCAAATAAAATGAATGTCATGGAAACATACGAAGCGTAAGCCCCCTATTCTATATGTCTCGCCAACTATTGCGAATCCACTTTGTTCATACAGGAAAATGCAAATATAATGGATTTCGTCAAATATGGCAGCCACTGATCCATTTGACAGCGCGTTTGCATATTCTTGTGGTGATGAATATCCCTTTAGCTTCTTGCGCTCTATCCCCAGGTGCTCTACCAGGTATTCACCTACAAAAGATCCCGCGTTGTAACCCACTGGCAGTCCGCTGGATTTCAGAGACTCTACGTCTTCAATAGTCAGTTGCATTTGTTTTGCTGTTAAGATTGCTGTGAGATTTGCTGTGTAGCTAGATTGCAGTATCAGAACTACGAAAAGCCAGATTATTATGACTCCTCGAGCCAAACTGTTGACAACTTTTTCCCCTGTATCAGACAAATCATTTGCAATTTTTTGAATCACTAATAAAATGATTAACACAGTTTATCAAAGCATTAATGATATAATAAAAAAATGAAAGTAAATAACACACTTACTCCGAGAGAAAAAGAGAGTGGAAAATAGAACCTGCAAACATTAATTAACACAAAAGATATCAACACAGTTTTTCTATATTTAATTTAAAAGATTCTAAATGAAAATAAATTAAGCCTATGAAAGATATTGGAAAATGAATATTACCATAGGAAGGTTGTAATTTGTGCTTTGTGCTTTGTACCCCACATGGCTCATGCAAAAGGAAGGAAAAATGTCCAAGCATTGCTCGGATTGGCTGCCTTTATTGGCACTACCATCACCAGCCCTGATTCAAAATAGGGCTGAGTGAAATCCACATATATGCTGCGGTTTGCAAGGATGGTAAAATCCCCCACAGCTGCATCGAACTCCTGATCAGGGCATTAAAAAAACACTCCAAATTAGATTGGTTGAAAAAAAGGGGCACTTATATAGCTGGAACTGGATAATGGAGAAAGAGAGGAAGAAAATTTTTAACAGCTGACCTTTGATAAGGAGACTTGCTGGATTAGGTCATCATAGTAACCCGGCAATTGTGACCCCTTCTGATTGTAAGGAATGAATTCGTGCGGAACATCATATGAAAGGTTTTTGAGAATAGCTCTAAACATTTCAATTACAAAACCCAGATTATCCTCGGGGACTACTAGCACGCCGGATGCATTTGTCTCTGTGACGACAAACCCGTGGAATCCGTCTTTAATTGGAACCGCGATTCTCAACGGCTTGTTTTTGGTAAAATCCCCCACAGCTGCATCGAACTCCTGATCAGGACATTAAAGAAAAAACTCCAAATTAGATAATCCATGCATTTTCACTATTGTTCATCATCCCCATCTTCCGAGCTTCTGAGAAGAAAAGAGTGCCCAGTTCGAAAGTCATGTGAACAACGAAAACTCTAGTGATCTGCATGTCCTTCAGCTCGGAAAGCTTCGCTCTTGTAGCACTTCCATTTGCGTTCGCTGGAATGACCGATCTGTAAGCGATTTCGCATCCCACGTTACTGAGAGAATCGGTCAAAAAGGGCAGCATGCTGGTGCCGTAATCGTTGTCGGCGTAGACGGCCACGACTTTTCTCCAGCCGTAGTATTCGACTAGCGCTGCAATGGCGTCGGCCTGGACGGCGTCGCTATGAGGCAAACGGATGAAATATGGATAGCGGTGGGCAGACAGTGTTGGAATATTAATTCCAACTGCAGGTTGCGGACGCCGAGAATTGGACAGCGAAGGCAGCATGAAACCGCTCCTCCAAACCACCTACATATCGAACCGCTTTTGGTCTACAAGCAATTTCCGTACTCACGACTCCGATACAATGTAATGCAGCCATGTGGTCCTCTGCATACGTTAGCAGAACTGACTTTTCGGACGCTAACGTTCAGCAGCAAAAGGCCTCCCGAAATCTCTGTCCACCGTCCGATCTGCTTCATCGCTCTCCGCCGTTGATTGTTTCAACCTGCATTCGAGCCAGCATTAAATCCCTTGCGTGGAGTAAACTCAAACATTTGTTTGACCACCAGTTTCGTCTGCAAAAGAATTAAATTGAATTAAACCTGGTCGTAGGAAGTTGGTAAAGTATTTAAGTTCTTTTTATACGGCATATATTATTTTAACATAAAAAATGTGTTATATCTTTTTATGTATGGCATACACATTAAAAAAGGTTATGCCTTTTGTTGGCATTGACCATTCTGAAACAAAGCTATTTAGCACATGCACGGGTGAATAAAAAAGATAGAACGAATATTGAAATGTAGTTTTTACTGCAACGAAGAACTTGTGTTGATTTTTGTAAAGTGACTTGAGGTGTGCACAGCAGTGCATAGGAGAAGAGTGCAGTGGGTAAATAAAAAAAATGAAGACGACCATTTGCGAGAGGCAAGATGTATAACGCACAGCAGTGCGTAGAAAAAGAAGGAGAGTTTTTTAGGAGAGTTTTTTTTGTATGACTTCGTATTTTATTTTTGTGATATGCACAGCAGTGCAATGTGTGAGCTCGCGGCAGCGAAAGGAAACAGGGGGCAGCATAGGTTCACAATTTGTAAAGCGAATATTGCACAACAGTGCATAAGTGAAGAAGCAGGGGAGATCCTTTTATGAAGATAATTTTTGTATGTGTGAACGCACAGCAGTGCCAAACAAAAACCCAGGTTGAAATGTAATTTTTGGATGTTGTCCAAACGAAAGGGAACCAAGAGCGTATGGTGTGAGTATTTTTTTTGGTAAATGTAATGAAGATTTTACTGCATATGTAAAAATTTGTTTTACAGCAGTATGGGTAAAATATTTTACACCATTAAATGTAAAAGGGTTTTACAGCATTAAAAGAAAAGAGATTTTTACACACCAGCAGTGTAAAATCTCAGGAGGAGACAGAGTAAACATTTTTGTTGGTTGAATGTATTTTTGGTAAATGCCTCTGAGTGAAAGAGGATGAATATGTATCAGGCATATATTTTAAATGAATAGAAATCATTTTCTGGGTATGTAATACTCTGTTCTCACACAATCATTTTTGAAGCTTCCCTGTGCACAAAAGATCCTGTGGAGAGAGAAACAGAGCATTGTCTCTGTGTGTTCAATTTTTATTTGTTTTTGGGATTTTACCAGAAAAATCCCCAACAGTGGTATCAGAGCTAGTCCAGGCTCTTTAAAAGTGTCAAGGAAGCTGAAGGAAAGATTCTTGTTGCAGCAGAAAAAGCTTCTCCAGCAGTGTGAAGACTCAGCAAAAGGATTCAGGTATTTCTCAAATTAATTTTCTGTGTTGCTGTTGAAGAAACAGTGAGTCATTTAAAAACACAGTCAGGTAATTTAAAGCATAGTTAAGAATGGCAAGGTCAAGGAAGAAAGCCTCCAATCCTTCTAAGGTTGTGTCTCCCTCTTCTATTAAAATAGAAAACAATCTATTTGAAAGCATTCTATTTGAGGCTCCAAGGTTCGATGGGAACTTTGATATATGGGAAATAAAAATGAGGGCTTTCTTAAAGTCTGAAGGGATTGAAATTTGGGAATCAGTGATTGATGATAGCAAGATGGATAGAGAATCCAAGGAGTACAATGCAAAGGCAGCAAAGGCTATCTTGGATGGACTGCCTGATTCTGTAAAGAAGAATCTAGGAAAATATTCATTAGCAAAGGAGATATGGGACAGACTTCATGACCTTCATGCAAAGGGAGCACTGACCATGACCATCAGTGAAGAAGAAAATTTTGAACCCATCATAGAAGTTGAAAATGAGAAGGTTGACCTCATCAAGCTTCAAGTAAAAGAAAGGGATGAAGAGCTCGCCAAGCTTAAGAAGGAACTTGATGAAAGCAAGATGAAGCATCATGAAGAAGTCATATCCATGACAAATCAGTTGAATAAAGCAAAGAAGCAGGAAGATATTTTGTCAAATCAACTTGAACAAAGGCACAAAAGAGTGAACAAGCTTGTAGAAGAGATTGGACAGTACAAGGCAGAGGTCTCCTCCCTTAAGTCTGAACTACAAGAAGCTAGGAAGCAGGCACAAGAAGCTGAAAAGAAAATGGAGAGCAGTCAAGTAGAAATCTCCAAAATGAAGACAGATATCATCTCTCTTAAAATAGTAGCAGCTGAAGCTACTCATAGCAAAGAAGAAACTGAGGAACAACTTGCAAAGAAGAATAATGAGTGTGAAAGATTAGAAGAAGAGATTGTCCTCCTCAGGAAAAAGGTTGAAGGGATGAACAAAATCATGAAGAGCTCTCAAGCCTTGGATGACATGCTCAGCTATCACAGATCTCCATTTGATAAATCAGGACTTGGGTATGTAGGTGAACCCTCAAACAAGAATGAAAATGCTTTAAGAAAAGGAGATGCGAAGAAGCCAGAAAGAAATTGTGATGCTCCTAGTTCCAGCAAAGGCAAGGAGAAAAATGAAGGCTACAATAGAAGAAATCCTACTCCAAGTAGAAAACCAGCTCCAAGAAGAAATGTAGCTGATGTCAAAGAGGTAAGAGGCAATGGTTATCATCAAAGAATCTCAAGGCAGCAAGGCTTTAGAAGTACATCAAGGAAACCTCCATCTCCAAGGTACCAAAGTTCATTTTATGGTTATTGTTACTCTTGTTCAAACTTTGGTCATATGGCAAAAGATTGTAGAGCATTTCATAGAGATAGATGTTATGGTGTCAGACAACCTCCAAGAAATAATTTTACAAGAAGAAATCATGAAATCTTATTCATGAACAATGTAGAATGTTTCAAGTGTCATAACATTGGGCATATGGCACGTGATTGTAACTTAACATGGGCCCTTACACAAGCTAGACCCATGCAAAAGAAAAAAGTTACACAAGTATGGAGAAGGAAGGAAATATAGTCTGAAAGTCCCTTGAGCTCTCTAGCTGATCTAAGTTTCTTTTAAGAAAACTTTGCTGAAAGAAAACAATGCATATAGTTAAGGGGGAGCCTGTAATTATTGATCATTATTGCTGAACTGTTTTAACAGTCATTCTTTAATGAAGATCTTGTTATAGGGGAGAGATATGGAATTAAATCAGCCATAAAAGCAGAGAAAAAAATCTGTAGGGCATGGAGACTGCGTGGAGGATGTATTGCAGCGCAGCAGAGCGCAAATGAATTTTTTTTGTTGTTAATCCCTCTGAAATGTAATATGTTGCAGTGTTGAAAAATGTAATTTTTTTTATCACATATGCAATGCAATATGCACAGAAGTGCATAAAGAAAAAAACTGGGGCAACGTATATTTTTAATGCACATGGGATGAATGAGAATGTGTGTGGCAGCAGAAAAACGAAAGGAATTGCACAGCAGTGCATTGTGTAAATAAAAAAAATGAAGACGAAGATTGTGTGAAGCAAGGGTGTAAAAAGGAACAGGGGCAGCCCGTGTTAATTTTTTTTTTTGTGGAGAATGAAGCGCAGCAGCGTGAGGATGATTTCTTTTTATATGCAAGTAATGCAAAGTAAAGAGTTAGTGTATGGGCACAGCAGTGTGATGAAATGAAATACGCACAGCAGTGCAAATTACAGAGGCAACGCAGCAGTGAATAAAAACCCAGGGGAGATAGAGTCTATGGTTATGGGCATGGATAGCATCGCATAAGGAAAAGGCAGCAGTGTGATGGCAAGAAGGTGAAGCATGGCAGTGCAAAGAAAATGAAACTAGAGAAGTGAGAATGAAGAAATGTGTTATTACACATCAGTGAAAAGGTGAATGAAGCAAGAGGATTTTTATTTACAGCACAGTCTTTTGGTGAATCCCTCTGTCAAGAGGAAGATGCTTTTCAGCATAGTGTGGTAAATCCCTCTGTCAAGAGGAAGATGCTTTTTAGCATACACTGGTGAATCCCTCTGTCATGAGGAAGGTGCTCTTCAGCACAGTCTCAGGTGAATCCCTCTGTTAAGAGGAAGACTGTTTTTGTAACAGCAGTTGGTGAATCCCTCTATGTGAGGAAGATATTTTTGTAACAACAGTTGGTGAATCCCTCTATGTGAGGAAGTTTTTGGGTATGTTTGAACGCTCAGCAGTTGAAATTAAATGGGAGTGTTGGAATATTAATTCCAACTGCAGGTTGCGGACGCCGAGAATTGGACAGCGAAGGCAGCATGAAACCGCTCCTCCAAACCACCTACATATCGGACCGCTTTTGGTCTACAAGCAGTTTCCGTACTCACGACTCCAATACAATGTAATGCAGCCACGTGGTCCTCTGCATACGTCAGCAGAACTGACTTTTTGGATGCTAACGTTCAGCAGCAAAAGGCCTCCCGAAATCTCCGTCCACTATCCGATCCGCTTCATCGCTCTCCGCCGTTGATTGTTTCAACCTGCATTCGAGCCAGCATTAAATCCCTTGCGTGGAGTAGACTCAAACATTTGTTTGACCACCAGTTCCGTCTGCAAAAGAATTAAATTGAATTAAACCTGGTCGTAGGAAGTTGGTAAAGTATTTAAGTTCTTTTTATATGGCATATATTATTTTAACATAAAAAATGTGTTATATCTTTTTTATGTATGGCATACACATTGAAAAAGGTTAAGCCTTTTGTTGGCGTTGACCATTCTGAAACAAAGCTATTCAGCACATGCACGGGTGAATAAAAAAAATAGAACGAAGATTGAAATGTAGTTTTTACTGCAGCGAAGAACGTGTGTTGATTTTTGTAAAGTGACTTGAGGTGTGCACAGCAGTGCATAGGAGAAGAGTGCAGTGGGTGAATAAAAAAAATGAAGACGACCATTTGCGAGAGGCAAGATGTATAACGCACAGCAGTGCGTAGAAAAAGAAGGAGAGTTTTTTTTTTATGACTTCGTATTTTATTTTTGTGATATGCACAGCAGTGCAATGTGTGAGCTCGCGGCAGCGAAAGGAAACAGGGGGCAGCATAGGTTCACAATTTGTAAAGCGAATATTGCACAGCAGTGCATAAGTGAAGAAGCAGGGGAGATCCTTTTATGAAGATGATTTTTGTATGTGTGAACGCACAACAGTGCCAAACAAAAACCCAGGTTGACATGTAATTTTTGGATGTTGTCCAAAGGAAAGGGAACCAAGAGCGTATGGTGTGAATATTTTTTTTGGTAAATGTAATGAAGATTTTACTGCATATGTAAAAATTTGTTTTACAGCAGTATGAGTAAAATATTTTTACACCAGTAAATGTAAAAGGGTTTTACAGCAGTAAAAGAAAAGAGATTTTTACACACCAGCAGTGTAAAATCTCAGGAGGAGACAGAGTAAACATTTTTGTTGGTTGAATGTATTTTTGGTAAATCCCTCTGAGTGAAAGAGGATGAATATGTATCAGGCATATATTTTAAATGAATAGAAATCATTTTCTGGGTATGTAATACTCTGTTCTCAGACAATTTTTTTTTAAAGCTTCCCTGTGCAAAGGATCCTGTGGAGTGAAGGAAACAGAGCATTGCCTCTGTGTGTTCAGTTTTATTTGTTTTTGGGATTTTATCAGAAAAATCCCCAACAGACAGCAAGGGATCCGTTACAGAGAATGAAATCATTGGCACCTTCGAAGCAGTACACAGATCTATCACGAACCCGGCTTCTTGCGATGTTTGTGGTCCTATTATGGCCACCACTTGTTTTTTCAATAGATCTACAGCTGTAGAAAAGCAGCAGTTTGTTTAATGCTGTTAGAACAATTTTACTCATTCAGATTTCTTGCATCCAACGCTCTTCACTTTCTGTTTCATAGAAAATCTTGCGTAGAAATCCATAGCAAAATAGTGCGTGGGTAGTTTAATCTAATAGATACGAACCGTGAAACCTCTTAATCTAAGGGATTCGAACCCCGCACCTGAGAAGAATTGTATTTCTTAAAATGTGCATATTTTAAAACAAAATTCACCTATTTTGCAATTTTGGATTTGGAACCATTTTTTTTAATGTAAATTCAACCGACCCGGATACAACCCTTTAATTTCTTTTATAGAAAGTCGCAGTGCTTTAGCCTTTTATCTGTTTAATGCAGTTGAATCCTGAATTGAAAATACAAACAATTAAAATTAATTCTAATTTTAAGCTGTGATTATTGGATTTAATAAATACCAGCTGAGGCGGCCATGACTGCATTTTGTCCACTAGATTCTGAAAAGCGAAAGTGGAGCGCTAAGCGACTGGAGTTGGGGAGCGTATTCTCCTGATTTACGTCTTCTGCAGCTAATTCAAAGGCCGTTCTTATTCCGTACCAATCCTTGTCTAGTATGACGCCTATATTAATTGCCCTCCTCCCATCCTCTGCTGCTACAGCATTCCTTGCATCCTCTCCATAGAAATTCACTAAACAAAGTAGAAGAGAGACGAAGAACTTCAGAATGGAAACCCCCATGATCGTTGCCGTGTACAGCCAAAGACAACGGGAGCCAAAGATTTCAATAAATAGATCCCTGCAACTCTATTTTGTCAACAGAAGGCGGAAAGAAACACGCTATTTTGTCTGGATTGACTTGGGGGGAGAATTATGAGGTATGGTGTGGCAATAGTTGAACGGTTGTGATTGTTTATTGAAGAATATAATGGTGATGTGTTGATTTACACTTAACATGATTTTGCTCTGTTCAGAACCGTGACAATGAAGCAATAGAAATTGAACAATTTTAACTTTCTTTATTGCAGTTCAGTTGTCCTGTTCGTCAGCTTCCTGGCAATGCCGTAATCATTCATTGACCCAATAAAAATCGGAGGCTGACATCATTTTTCTGTATTGTTGACGTTGACTTGAGAGTGACATGGATTCTTATTCTGACTCACGTAGAGAAACAGACAATAAAATATGCATTTCGGGGCGTTCTGGGATTGAAAAATACTGTAAGATTCCATGACTTTCTTTCGCGGATTAAATTATAGAGCAAGTTGCAATCGACCTAACTTTGAAAGTAGACCAAATGAACTGTAATATTAAATTTTGTTGTTTTTATATAATTTTCTAAGTATTTATAAAATTTTAAGAAGTTATGATAGTCAACCTGGGATTCCGAGGCCTTGTTGAAGAAAATGCAGGTGTACTAATACAGCGAGTTTTTTATATTTTACTTTTAACCATAGTTACCAAGTTTGAATTCGAATTCGAATTCGATTCGATACGATAAAAATTCGAATGAAAAAATTCAATTCGCAAGATAATAGACATCATAAAAACATTTTTTTTTTCTTAATTTTTTTTCAATTTATTTTGAATTATGAATATTTTTTTATTAATTTTAAATAATATAACAATGTTAGAAATAAAATCACTATTCATCTTTTCTCTCCAAAACATCAATCTTTCCATAAATAAAAACTAATTTAGTTACTTCACACATTTCAGTTTCTATGATTAAAAAAACAGAAATTTTCTAATAATAATTTTAACTTCTATTTTGTTCTGCCTTTTTAACTTTTTATTTTCCTTCTTTATATATACCATCTAAACTCTTTATTTCGATTCATAGAATCTTGTAACAATGAAAAAATAAGCCATTTCACTTATTTTCTGTTATTGAAAAAACTGATTTTTTCTAATTTCACTGATATTTTCAATTTTTACTTTCGTTTTCTGCTGGTCATTTTTCTTCTTTCCCTATATTCCATCCCACTTCTATCTCTCTTTTCAAAGCAATGGCCTCCTCCCTTCTCACTCTGCTTCCCTCACTCGGTCCGTTAAGTGTTGGGAGGAAAACATTGCGACTGAAACCCTCTCAATTGGTAATGCTTTGGGGTTTGAATTTGTATTATTTACATCGATTTATTTATTTATGGTTATACTCCTCGTACAGAATTACAGAGATTATGACTAGTTTTCTATCCAAATATACAAGTAATAGTTGGATTGACTTTGAAATGGGTGACTGTTTACTAACCGTAACTCCTTGTCATTTTCAGATTTTCCATATATGGTAAGAAGGCATCCTGCGCACAGAATTAACAAACTGCATTAACCCGCGATTAACCTTTAATGCAACGAATCGGATTGAATTTCTGCGAACTGTTCGGCGGACGAACCGAATCGGCGAATTTCCGTACTGTTTGCCCAAATTCGGCGAACTTGGTAACTATGCTTTTAACCATTACCAAGTTTGTTAATTAAATAACATATAAATATAAATTAAGTGGTGATAATTTTGATAATATAATATTTTATTTTATTTTTTTAATAAAATAGGAAAATATACTATAATTTATTTTTCAAATTAACAGTGAGATAAGTATTGTTAGCTATTTTTTGCACATTCACGTTAATTTATTATTGCTATTTATAAAAAATCACCCTATAGATAGTTATTAAGAAATAGACTTTCATTCTAGTTAGATGCTTCTAGATCTTAGACCATTAACTTATTTCTTTATATTAACCAAATAAAAATAACAAAATTATACTTTATTTACAATATTATTTCATCCCATCAAAACAAAACAGAGCTTTCGGCCACCTCCTTTTTCTCATGATCTTAGGATGTGGGGAGCTTAGTCTCTTTATTTACGATTTCTGCAGCTAATTCAAAAGCCGTCTTTGCCATTATTCGTACCAGTCCATGTCTAACATAATGCTTCTCTTAATCGCACTTACTTCCTAGGCTGATACAACATTCCTCGCAACTTCTTGAGAGACGTAGCCGTGAGGATTTTAGCAATAGATTTTTCCACGCTATCATTGAAAATCAATAATTCAAAGATGTTAGATTACAATTTTGACTTTTGGCAAATTTTTTAGTCATTTACCCTTCGCACATTGAGCCAAAAAGCCGACCAGATAGAATCATTAGATCGTTGGAGATTTTAGATAAGGTATGACCGCTCCATGATCCACACATGGAAGGTGTAGTGTGAACATGTTGATCAGAACACAGTGCGAACAAGGTGGTTCAGAATTATTTGAATACAGTTGAAGTGTTTTACCAACTGGTTTTTCAGATGGATTCTAACAAGTGTCAGTCATTCATTGGATGTGGATAGATGATGAAAACCACTCCAAGAACTCCCTTTTAATTAACTCCTTCTTCATAATAATCACTTTGTTATTAATTAATCAAATAATGTTACATGAATGAGTTTTCAAGATAAACAAGTTAATCTCATCATATTAATTGAACAAATATCAAGCATACATTAATTTAGGAAGCTAGTTATTTCCAAAATATTTCTCAATCTAACTAGATTTAATCAATTCCTAAATCATAGGAACACACTCATTTCAAAACACTACTCTAACTAATCATGACCACTGATCATAACAATCCAAATAAGGTCACACACATGACAAGTAGGGGCTTCTCACTTTAACAACTAGCTTTAATTTTGATCTTCACCAATATGTTATCCTCTACAATACATGATCTACTAGAAACTTCAGCACTTCATAGTTAGCAAAGTCTATCTATCGTCCAACTTGACATTTACAAACATTATCAAAATTGTTGGGTATGCGTTACATTCTTCCCACAACCAACCCCAAGCGTTGTTACATTGCGTCAGGTGCACGAGGTTTACAAGGGGCAATAACCCCCCGACACAGGGTTTCGCGCAGAACCCTGAGATTTTGGTGGCCGAGGTGCAGGCGTTAATTGCAAACGTTCAAAACTAGAAACAATTTCCTCTAACTCAGGCTAAATCTCTTCTTGGATTTCCTGCGGAGTATCACTCATCTATCTCTAAAGATATCTATTCCACTAAATTAGCAGAATTGCTTAACTTTCCCCCAACAACAAGAGCCTTATAAGTCTTTAAAACATCGTAAATCGCAATCGCCAGTCCTTTAGGGCAAGGTTTACTTACTTGTGACCGATATGATGCGAGATTGATCTAACGGTCAACAGTCTTAGTTATCCAACGGTCAGTGTGACATCGCTTAGAGATCTACGCAACGTTTATCTAGCCTGACAGACCCGATGAGGTTTATCAGTCCTAAATTTATAACAGTTTGGGTCCGGCTTTTTCCACGTGCTTAATTATTTTGGACATCGCTTGGAGATCTGCGTGATGTTTATCCGGCCTCATAAACCCGATGAGGTTTATAAGTCCTCAATTTATAACAGTTCGGGTCCGGCTTTTTCCACGTGCTTAATTCTTTTGGACAGAGCCGATAAGGTTTATAGACTGTAATTTAATTGATATTGGTTTCGGTTTTGGAGTTAACGTCCGCTCATTTTTAAGCCCGATATTCATTGGATAACAATGGCCATTAGATCCTCCGGCTTGCGGGAATTCTATTTAAACCACGAGTTAACACTAGGCTAACCCCGCTATTGACTGATCGTAAGGTGTTGAAAATAAAATCAACAGCTAAGGATGATTGTGGCACTTCAAGCCCGATCAAGGAACTCATACACTTTCAAACCCCGCAGTTGTTAATACAGGCTAAAAGAAACCCTGCAGTTGCTAATAAATGCAAAAAGTGATTACATGCGATCATACAGTACTCTAAGTTTCAGGACTTAAACTGGAAATTCAGTAACACACACAATGATATTACGGAGGGATGCAACACCTCCGGGATTGACCAAATCTACACAGAAAGACACAGAGAGATATTTTCTGCAACTAAATATTATATGGCAAAACAAGCGGAATCAGTCAAAATCCCCTTATTATGATTCAGAACTTACATAATACTAGTTCATTTAACAACCAGATCCTAAATCAAAGGATCGAACTAATTAATCCTATCTAATTTGCATGATATTCTCCTCGAGAATCTCCTCTACATCTAACTACTTGAATTTATTACATGATAATTTAAATCCTAGATTCTAGTCTAAATCCTATCTAGAAAGCTTTGTAGATTGACAGCTAAAGGACCCCACTCCTTTGCTTGTAAACTTTTTTTGTATTTTTGGAATAATAAGAAGTATTTTGTTTTTAAGCCTCATGCTCTTGCATCAGACTCCTGAGGACAAAATTCTTCATGGGCTCCTATCCATGAGCTCTTCTACAGAACTGCCCAATTTCTGTAGTGTAGCATCTGTCACCCAAGTAGCTTCAGCAATTGGTTGATCTTTCCACTTGACCAAATATTGAAAATACTCCTGTCCCCTTGTCTTCTTTAACAATTTCTTGTCCAAAATCCTCTCTGGCTGCAATTCCTTTGCTGTAGGTAACTATTTTACCCAATCAATTTCTTGTTTCTCTTGGTCTTCTATTGTGTCATCTGCATTTTCACCTTCATACCTATACAAATCAGCAACATTGAAAATTGGAGATATTCCAATATCAGAGGGTAATTCAATTTCATATGCATTTACAGAAAATTTCCTCAATACTCTGCATGGTCCAATTTTCCTGAACTTTAACTTGTTATACTCTCTTTTTGGAAATATTTCCTTCCTCAGATGTGCTAAAACCAAATCTCCAACTTCAAAGTTAACTTCTCTCCTTTTCAAGTCTGCTCTGCTCTTGTACTTTATGTTGCTGTCCTGTAACTGTTGTCTTACTTGTTCATGTATTGCTTGCATCTCTGAAGCAAAATCTTCCCCTTCAACACTTCTCATCTCAACTTTTCCCAGATTTCTTAATTCAGACACTCCTCTTGGGTGCATTCCATAAACTATATGGAATAGACTCTGTCCTGTACTCCTGTTAGGAGAGTAATTATATGCATATTTAGCCCGTGCCAATACTTGATCCCATTGTTTTGGATGTTCACCTGTAAGACTTCTCAGAAGATTACCCAAGTTTATGTTTACAACTTTAGTCTGTCCATCCGTCTGAGGATGATAAGCAAAATTGAAACTCAGTTTAGTTCCAAGCTTCTTCCACAATGTCCTCCAAAAATGTCCAACAAATTTGGAGTCCCTGTCTGAAACAATACTCTTAGGTAACCCATGCAATCATACAATCTCTTTAAAAAACATATTAGCAATGTGAGTATCATCACTGGTTTTATAACATGGAATAAAATGTGCCATTTTTAAAATCTGTCAACTACAACATAAATTGAATCATTTCTTCTTTGAGTCTTTGGTAAGCCAAAAACAAAATCCATACTTACCATATCCCAAGGTCTATCTGGGATAGGTAATGGACCATACAACCCTGTGTTTTGGTTTCTTCCTTTTGCATACTGATAGATTTTACAAATTTTCACATACTTTTCCACTTCAGTCCTCATCTTCGGCCATAAATCAAACCCGTTCAACTGCTAATAAGTCTTGTCTGCACCAAAATGTCCTACAAGCCCACCACTATGTTTTTCCTTGATTAAATTTTTCCTCATAGAACAATTTGGTATGCACAACTGATTTCTTCTAAACAACAACCCATCTTGCAAGGAATAATCAAGCCACTTCTATCTAACAAAACATGATTTTTACAAGCTTCAAATGCCTCTTTAAAATCTAAGTCTTTTTCGAATTAATTCCTTAAGAAAATCAAAACCCAACACTTGAATTTGACTTTCTTGAAGTAGTGTGTTTCTTCTACTTAAGACATCTGTTACTTTATTTGATTGGCCATTTATATGCTTCAAGACAAAATTAAAAGCTTGAAGATACTCTCCCCATTTGGCATGTTTCTGATTAAGCTTTGGCTGTTGAATAATGTACTACAATGCATGGTTGTCTGAATAAAGTATAAACTCTTTAGACATCAGGTCATGTCTCCACTTCTTCAATCACTGCACAACTGCACAAAACTCCTTATCATAAGAAGAATATTTCTTCTTTGATTCATTCAATTTCTCACTGAAATAAGCTACAGGTCTGTCCTCCTGACTTAAAACACCTCCAATGGCTTCTCCACTGGCATCACATTTCACTTGGAAAGGTTTATTAAAATCAGGCAAAATCAAAATAGGTTTTTCAGTGATCTTTCTTTTCAACAGCTGAAAGTTCCTTTCTGCTTCAGTAGTCCATTTAAATGGTTGTCTATCTTTCTTTATAGTGTCAATAATAGAAGCATTGATCTTACTAAAGTTCCTTATGAATTTTCTATAAAAACTAGCAAGACCATGAAAACTTCTTACCTCAAAAACACTTTTTGGCGAAGGCCACTCTATGATTGCCTTGATCTTCTCTGGATCCATCTTTAATCCATCAACAAAAACAACAAAACCCAAATACACCAATTCTTCCTTCATGAATGAACACTTCTTTAAGTTTAGCAGTAACTTCTCTTGCTGCAACCTTTGTAAGACATAATTCAGATGTCTCATGTGTTCCTCCTTAGACCTGCTGTAAACTAATATATCATCTAGATATACTATTACAAATTTACCAATAAATTCCTTCAAAACTTCATTCATAAGCCTCATGAACGTACTAGGTGCATTTGACAACCCAAAAGGCATTACCATCCATTCATACAATCCTTCATTTGTTTTAAAAGCAGTTTTCCATTCATCCCCTTCTCTAATCCTTATTTGATGATACCCACTCTTTAAATATAGCTTTGTAAAATATCTTGCTCCACTCAAACAATCCATCAAATCTTCAATTCTAGGTAAAGGAAATCTGTACCTGATGGTTATTTTATTGATTGCTCTTGAATCAATGCACATTCTCCAGCCTCCATCTTTCTTTGGGCTCAACACTATTGGCACTGCACAAGGACTCAAACTCTCTCTAATCAATCCTTTATCTAACAGTTCCTGAACTTGTTTTCTGATTTCTTCATTCTCTGTGGGAGTCATCCTGTAAGCTGCTTTATTTGGTATATTTTCTCCTGGAATCAAATCTATATGATGACTAATTTTTCTAGTGGGTGGTAACTCATTAGGCAAATCATCTACAATGATATCACAATAATTGTCTAGCATCTCTTGAATTTCAATTGGTAAATCAGAAACTTTTGTGGAAGTAATTATTACCTTGGGTTTGCAAACCAACGCAACACTTACCATGTCTTCCTCCATCTATTGTAAGTAATCCCTTCCACTTAGCAAAAGGGTATTTGCTTTAGGTTTCTTTGATGTATCTTCTTCTTCTATTGGCAACAATGTACGATTGACACCATCTTTGTTGAATTTGTAGGTGTTCTTCTTTCCATCATGCATAGCTCCTCTGTCATACTGCCATGGTCTACCCAAAAAGATATGACACACATCCATAGGCATTACATCACACAAAATTTTATCTTTATACTTGCCCAACTACAAGTCCACTTCACATTGTTCATTTACTAACAACTGATGTCCCTTTTATAGCCATGACACCTTGTAAGGTGTTGGATGTTTCTTTTTCTTCAATTTCAACTTCTCCACTACTTCTTTAGAGACCAACTTATCAGTGTTTCCACTATCAATTATCATCTGACAATGTTTTCCCTAAACCTTGCACACAGTCCTGAACAAAGTCTTCCCTTGTGTTGGCTCAACAACTTCCTTTTCTGGCTTTAGCAATACTTTGTTAACTACCAAAGATTCTCCTCTCTTTGGTACATTTTCTTCTTCTGTCATCGTTGCTGCTTCCTCTTTAGTCTATGCAACAATTACATTTCTATGAGGTGTTCCTGCATTTTTGGGGCACTCATAAGCTTGGTGTCCCAGCTTGTTACATCTGTAACATCTAACTTCTCTTCCTCTTTTACCTCCTCTTCCTCTGGAAAAACTCCCTCTGCCACTTGCATCACCTCTTGTGGGTGTATGCTGACTTGAGTTGCTGCTAGCTCCATCTCCAGGTGCTGTAGATCTTCCTCTACCACCTTGTCTTCCCCTTCCTTGGAAAGTACCTCTATTTCTGGCAGACTTCTTCCTCATGAGTTTTTCTTCAGCCTTCAGTACCATCTGATAAGCCTCTTCTACTGTTTTAGGAGACAATACACTTATCTCATCTTGAATGTCCATTCTAAGACCATTCACATATCTGGAAACCTTCTCACCTGTATCTTGGATTTGTCCTATTCTTATACTCACTTTGTAGAATTCCTCTGTGTATTCCTTTACTGTCATAGACCTCTGTCTTAGATTCTTCATTTGTCTAAATAATGTTTGCTGATAGTCAATTGGCAGAAACTTACTTTTCAGTCTTTTCACCATCCTGTTCCAATTCTTAATTGGTTGTTTGCCAAGTCTTATTCTTTATGCCTGCACTCCATCCCACCAAAGTGCTGCATATCCTTTCAACTTTGTGACAACAAACTTTACCCTCTTTTCATCCTCTGTTTCTTCATAATCGAAGAATTTATCCATGTCATTAATCCAGTCTATCAGCTCCTCAGGATTTAGTCCTCCTGCATAAATTGAAACCTCAGTTTTGGGTCTAGATGTGGATCGCAACACTGACTGAAAGAATCTCATCTCAGGAGTAAATTATACAGGTTCCCCCTCTTCTGCAGCTTCAGCTTCAAGATCATTGACATTTCCAGCATTTGCATCTCTCCCTATTTCCATTGCTTCTAATCTAGCTTGCATCTGTTGCATAGCTTCCATCACTTCAACATTTGCAACAGGTCTTCCTCTTCTACCATGTCCTCTTCTAACTCTGAAAGCCATGGTGGATTTCTTTCTCTGACCTCTCAGATCCTGTTTAGTTACTCTGATACCACAAATGGTGGCTGGGGTGCAGGTGTTAATGACAAACGTTCAAAACCAGAAACAATTTCCTCTAACTCAAGCTGAATATCTTCTTGGATTTCCTGCAGAGTATCACTCATCTATCTCTAAAGATATCTATTCCGCTAAATTAACGGAATTGCTTAACATTCCCCCAACAACAAGAGCCTTATAAGTATTTAAAACATCACAAATCGCAATCGCCAGTCCTTCAGGGCAAGGTTTACTTACTTGTGACCGATGCGATGCGAGATTGATCTAACAGTCAACAGTCTTAGTGATCTAACGGTCACTGTCACATCACTCAGAGATCTACGCAACATTTATCTAGCCTGACAGACCCGATGAGGTTTATCAATCCTAAATTTATAACAGTTTGGGTTCGTATTTTTCCACGTGCTTAATTATTTTGGACAAATCTGATAAGGTTTATAGACTGTAATTTAATTGATATTGGGTCCGGTTTTGGAGTTAACATCTGCTCATTTTTAAGCCCGATATCCATCGGATAACAATGGCCATTAGATCCTTCAGCTTGCAAGACTTCTATTTAAACCACAAGTTAACACTAGGCTAACCCCCGCTGTTGACTGATCGTAAGGCGTTGAAAATAAAATCAACGACTAAGGATGAGTGCGACACTTTAAGCCTGATCAAGGAACTCGTACACTTTCAAACCCCGCAGTTGTTAATACACGCGAAAAGAAACGCCGCAGTTGCTAATACATGCAAAAAGTGATTACATGCAATCATATAGTACCCTAATTTTTAGGACTTAAACTGGAAATTCAGTAACACACACAGTGATATTATAGAGGGATGCAGCACCTCTGGGATTGACCAAATCTACACAAAAAGACACAGAGAGATATTTTCTGCAACTAAATCTTATATGGCAAAACAAGCCGAATCAGTGAAAATCCCCTTATTATGATTCAGAACTTACATAAGTACTGGTTCATTTAACAACCAGATCTTAAATCAAAGGATCAAACTAACTAATCCTATCTAATTTGCATGATATTCTCCTCGAGAATCTCCACTACATCTAATTACTTGAATTTATTACATGATAATCTAAATCCTAGATTCTAGTCTAAATCCTATCTATTAAGCTTTGTAAATTGACATCTAAAGGATCCTACTCCTTTGCTTGTAAACTTTTTTTGTATTTTTGGAATAATACGAAGTCTTTTGTCTTTAAGCCTCATTCTCCTGCATCCGATTTTTTTTTAATGCGGACTCAATATTGTTTGGGCATACCCAAAGATGGGGAGTAGACCCGATGATGGGGGTAGACCTACACATGGTTTTGCACACGGTTTTAGGCATGATGATTTTTTTCCCATGGTATTTTGTAGATTTGATCAAAGGAAACTATGGTTATGTTCTAACCCAGAGTTAATGGATTGGGGTTTTTGAATGCTTCAGCATGTATATAATGTATTGTAATATTGAAAGGAATATAATGAAAAATCAATTTGGTTTTCAAGAGAAAATCTGTGTATATTTTATATGCTCGCCATTGTAGAATGTATATTTTTCTACTTTAAGAATTTGTTTCCAGATCTTTTTTGTACATGTTTAAAACCTACATCTAGTATCAAAGAAGTATTAACTTCAAGGGGAAGCATTTGTTGAGAAATCTAGGGCATAACTGATCTGAAATTGATCAATGGATGGTAAAGGATCCAGAAAAGGCCAAAAAATCAAAGTTGTTGGATGCAAGCAAAACTAGCACCGTCGCATAGAGCTCGGAAAAACGATTCCAACACAACTTGAACAGACGTATTTGGACTCTGGATGAAAGAGAAAGAGCTCGTTGAACTTTGCGAGTAAGCAGGTAAATGAAGCCTTGCAGACCAAGTGGCAGCTCCACAGTTTGATATGAAAATCAACTCCAATTTGGGTGCAAATCTTCATTACATGGTGACGGTATCAAATCTCAAAGCACAAACATATAATTTATGAAATACATAATATGTGGTTTAAAAACATCATATATTAAAACATATGTTATGGTATTAAAGTTATACATATATTAAGCCACATAACATAAATTAGATTATATACATATGGTTTATGAAATACATAATATGTGGTGTAAAGAAACCGTATATTAAAACATATGTTATGGTATTAAAGTCATACATATATTAAGCCACATAACATATATTAGATTATATAATAAACATGTAATGGTGTAAATGAATGGGAGCAGAATTTTAAAAGTCAAGACCTATATACATAATACAAAATGTTGAACATATATAATAGATGGTGGGTACATTACATATGGTTGAGAACCATATATGTTAACGCTGCAAAGAATATTAAAATTATGTATTAAACATAGTTTGTGATATAACAATATGGTGCGGAGTTTATGGTATAACAAGGTCCAAACGACATGTCATGCTCCAAAACCGCGAGACTTATCACATGCAACGGTTACACAAATGTGTCACGGGAACCACCGCTCCAACGTGACCACAAAAGATTATGGTGCCGCTTGAAGCCACCATTCATATGCGACCAACAACTAATGTGGTATAACTGTTGGGGGGAGCTATAACTATATGTTATGTTTGGAAACAATACAAAACGCACCGAAGTTTAATGTATTATATGGTTGTTATGTCATATTAACTTTGTATAGTTTCGATACCTATGTGCATAGTTTTCATTGCACCGAGAACCAAATGTAATGTTTTATATGGTGTAGTTTTGAACTATATGATATTTTTGTAATAAAATTGCAACCAATTGCTATGTATAGAGTTTCAAAATCTTATAAATTAGCATTACAGCGATGTGCCAGAGAAGGAGAGAGACCTTGGATTCTTCATTAGCATTAGAGCGATGTGCCAGAGAAGGAGAGAGACCTTGGATTTTTGAAGAGGAGATTTGAGATTACATGCAGTAGAGGATTTTTTGAGTAGGTGCAGGCAACGAAGCCAAGAACTCTGAAGACACTTTCTGGGAGATCCGGGAAGCTTTTTTTAGAACTAAAAGTTGCTACAGGATCCTGAGATAGAGCAGAGTGCGTCTGGATGGTGCAGGATTGTATCTGAAGCATTATTCTTTTATGTATTTATGGTTTTGAAGCTTCTATTATAAAGGCCTCCCCGTTGACGACTAGGGCTCAGAGATGTAGGCTTGAAGATAGCCGAACTCTGTTAACAATGTCTTGTGTCACTTTTCTTTTCATGTGTTACTATTCAATTTGCTGCAAATTTCTTATTATGCTTATGTGTTTACTGGTGTTTTTAAGAATCATGCATTAACACTATTTTAACAGTAAATGAATCACATTTCAATTAAAGATCTTTTTGGGATCATTTGGTATCAGAGCGAGTTGTTGATAATTGTGATTTGAAGTGTGCATGATCACCAGGAGCAAATCAAAGCTTGGTGAAGGAGAACTTGTTGAAGGAGATCCAGAAATTGGCTCGAGAAGAAGGACAACTCGAGGAGAAGAGATGGCTGAAGAAGGAAGCGGTGATCATCTGTTTGGATCTGATGCAGGCTTCGTGGATGCTTTCATGACCTTGCGAGCCATGGTCAAAGAAATGTATCAAGAGTTTAAGAAAGAAAAAGGTGAAGACACCAAATCTAAAGATAAAGAAGGAAAACCATCACAATCTAGAAAAGAAGATGAAAGCGATCAAAAAGACCCTATCACTTCTCTCTTGAATCCATCTGAAACTTCGAAATCGTTGTTGAAGCTCGATGTTAAGTTCGAGTTACCCATGTACAATGGAGAAGTTGATGCTGAGAAGCTTGACAATTGGGTCAGGCAAATGGAGGTTTATTGTAGCGTGCAACATATCACTGAAGATGAAGTCAAAATCAGACTAGCATCACTTTGTTTAGCAGACACAACATTGATTTGGTGGAAAAGTAAGTTACAGAAAGGTACTTAGCATATCGGTAAGATTTTTCCATTATGGTTTGATTTTATTACTGCACTTAGAAAGCAATTATATCCATTGGGATATAAGGAAAACAATTTAATAGAATGGAAAGGACTAAAAGTTAGGAAAGGTCATTCGGTGCAGGAATATACAAATGAGTTTCATAAGAAGGCGTTGATGTTAGATATTCCTTTGTATACTCAAGAAACTCTAATGAAATACATCGGAGGATTACTTGAGTATGTTCACAATACTGTATTTATGTTTAGTCCTACTAACCTGGATGAAGTGGTAGTACAAGCAACTTAAGGTAAGTTGGGATTTGGGGTATCATCATAATCAACAGCCAGAATGGAGAGCAAGGGAAAAGGGAAAGTGAAGAAAGTAAACCTCAACAAGAAGAAGGTTAAAAATCTCTCTTGTAAACCTTGCAAGAAAGAGGGCCATGATGAGGATCATTGTTGGCAATTGCATCCCGAAATGAAACCAAAGTGGATCAGAAAAGGGAAGCAAAAGGTTGTAACAACAATGAAACCGTTGGACCTAGGGTCAAATTCGGGCGACCAGACGTAGATAGCAACATTGGTTATGACCAGTAAACCTAATGAAGGTAATGATTCTAAGAGTTCCAGATGCAAGTTATCTCATATAAGGGCTATTATGAAACATACAAAGATCGACACGTTGTTAGATAATGGATCTCAAGCTAACCTAATTTCAGAAAAAAGTGGTTAACCGATTAGGGTTGAAAACCAGAAAGCATAATAAATTGAATACTTTAATTTGGATGAGAATAAATCATAAATTACGAGTAACTGAGCAATGCATGTTACCATTTGCAATAACTTCTCAATTTAAGGATAAGGTGATGTGTGATGTGGTAAAACTAGATACATGTGGGATGGTCTTGGGTAGCCCGTATTTTTATGATAGAAAAGCAATCTTTTACAGGGAACAAAATCAATATCACTTGTTCACAAAAGGAATTGAATATGTTGTACATTCTCATCACACAAAAGCAAATAAATCTCTTTTTATAGTTAAATAGTTAAAACAAATATCTTATGCGAGTAAAGATGTTGTGGTACAATCTAAAGAACCTAAGAAAGAGATCATTAAAGTTAATTACAAACAAAAATACATGCTTGAGGGATCTAAAATTGAACATCAACAAGAGTTCCAGCATGATACGTTGAGTTTTGTTTCAGCTATGAAAGGAAAGAATTTAAAGGGGGTGTTGACATGTTTATGTCATATGTTTATAAACCAAAAAAAATCAAACATATAAACCTATAAATAGAGGAAAACCTTCCATCCCAGATTTGAAAGAATTCTATACATTTGATGACATGCTTTTAAGCTATAATGTGTTCATTACTAAGGTTTAGAGATAATTGCATATTATGTGCCTAATATTATTTATTTTTGCATAATATTGAGAGAATATTGAGTAAATTCTGAATGAGATAATATAGGGACTTGCTCCGTGCTACAAGATGGACCAATATTGGATAGTAAATGAATAGGTTATCATGAAATTATTGATAGATTCTGGAGCTCCATTAATTGAGAAAATATAGGAATGTGTTCCCTGCCATTAAATGAAGTTCCTAATGTTGGGAGCCAGATCCGCTTTTTGAGGGATTTTGGAGGGGAAAGCTACCTCCTTTCAAGGAGAATTATTCCCTTTAAATTTATGTAAATATTGATTCGAATTCGCCTCTAGGAGCATGATTTCTTAATTTTCTTGTGAAGAAAACTTGACATTTAGCAGCTCTACTTTCATTTCTAGCAAGGATGTACTTGGATTGACTCTAATAATGCAGTTTGTTGCCATTTCTAGATTCTAAATCTGGGTTTCCTTCATATGATTCTAATTATCCTTATGCTTGGCCATCCCATGAGCCTCAGAGCCCTAATATACAATTTATTTATCTTCTTTTCACTTCTTATTCACTTGCATTTCCTATTTTTGCCCTTAATATTCATGTTTCATTTGTTATAGGTTAGATTGGTTAAATGATTGAAATAAGTGGTTTTACATGTCACTTATATAGATAAAAGTATGATTCATCTTCATATCATATTTTCAAATTCATATTCATCAATGAGCTACTTCGATTGGTTTACTAGTTCATAATTCTAGAATTTCTCGAAGTATCTTGTAGCAAAATAGTAGTAATTGTATGCTAAATTTTAGCACATTTTAGTGAGATTATTTTGAGTTTGTTCCACTTGTATTGAATCTTAAAAACATATAAATTAATAACAAAATTTAGCCCCCAACATTTTCACTTGATTAGCTTAGGCATTTGGGTACTTAGATCAACTCAATAGTTCATTGCTTTGAACTTTCTGGTTTTTAGTAGTAAATTTCTATTGAATTTTAGCACATGTTAATGAAGCTATTTTAAGTTGGTTCTACTTACATTGAGCCTTAAAAAAACTCTAATTAATAACAAAATTTACACCATAGCACTTTCACTTGGTCAGGTTAGGCATTGGGTACGTTAACCAGCTCATTAATTCCATAATGTCTCATTTTTAGAGTAGTAATTTTATGCCAATTTCTAGTACATGTTAGCAAGGGTATTTTTGAGTGATTCCACTTAGATTTGAGTCCTAGGACAGCCTACTTAATAAAAAAATTACGCCATATCATTTTCATTTGATTTTTGGTGGCATTTTTCAAGTTAGCTTGAGAAACAAAAATCTTGTAGTAGTTTTCTTTAGAGATCTTCCTTGCCCAGATTCACTCCAAATTCATGGTAGAAGTAGATTTATAGCTTATGAATTCTCTGATACCACTTTTGTTGATCTAAGGCTTGGTTTGGTCTCCATTTACCTCTTACATTTATTTCTTCTTGAATGTTGATTTATGCAATTAGTCTAGATTTCCTTTTCACAATTTTCTTTAAGCAAAGTTGTGGTTTCCTTCTTGAAAAAGTAATTAAGGATTTTTCTTTCCTGCAAAATAGAATAGATTTCCTTTAATTTTATTTCCTTTCTAACAATATAGGTTATATTTTCTTGGTTTTCATTATGCTTTAAATTTTCGTAAATAGAATAGATTTCCATTTTGTCATTTACTTTCTAGTAAAAGTAGAATAGGTGTTCTTATTGTTATTTATCTTTCACAACTTAGGATTGGCAGCGTACCTAGATATTTGATCATTTGAAATTGTTTCATTGCCTTCTTTCACTTGCATTAAAGGGAGTTAAACTAGGAAGAGGAAGGTGTTTGATGCACATACAGTGCGAGTCCCTCTCATGTTTGTACAAACCTCAGGTTGATAATTTAAGTTGGTAGCCTTGGGAGTTGCAACATTCTTGTTACAATACTGGGGCTCATCACATTTTAAGTTATAACACTCTATGGCATTCCTTTAGGTCCTTGTTATTTTTTCTCTGAAGAGAAGGTTCCACACTGAAAATCTTTGTAGGTTTATACATGTTGATCTTGCAAATTGAAGTGAGAGTCCTAGTCAAGGCGACTTTGAGGTTATAGAGTAGACACCCCATGTATTAAAAATTTAATTTAAATAAAAAATAAATATTATAATTTTATCAAAAAATTATATTATTAATTTAAAAAAATTAAAAGTAAAATAAAAATAAGAAATAAAGTAAGAAGGAATTATTATAATTTCTTATTCTTGTAACTAGAATGAAACGTTCTGAAAATATAAGATTGATTATATATATATGAATGATGATGATGATGAAGATTAACGCCCATTAAGACCAATGTGGTCTATTGGACCTCAAGATAAGAAAAAGAATCTAGTTTTGATTCTTCAAAATCTTGTTTCAGTGATAAAAAAGAAGAGAAAGAAGTGCTCCAAGATCGCTATAGTTGGGCTAGATTAATAAGTCAAGAAGATTGGGAGTGTGGAAGATGTTAGTGAATTGAGAGTGGATGTGAGTAAGAGTCAGGGAGTAAGAAAAGAAGTGTTTTTCATCTTCCACCTTCTTAGTATCGTAAATTTAATAGATTTTATCATCCCAGGGACTATTATGAGTAGACCACTTCCTGTTTTCACTTCAAAGCTCATGGGAATTAGTTCTTATGCTAGTGATGTTCATTTTTTTCTTAGTGTTGGTTAACACAAAGACTTAATTTTGGTTATCAAGGGTGGGGTTGATCACCTCCTTATAGTATCTTAGCTACCTTTTACCCTTCAACTCCTTATCATGCCACAACTTATCCTTAAAATTGGAGGTAATAGTATCTTTGATACTATGCTTACTTCCCATGATGATCTCCTCCTTAATCCCCCAATGGTTTAGCCAAGACTGGGCATACTTATGCCACCCGTGCTTGAGGTGAAGGTGGGAGTTTTGACTAAAGTTAGAAGCAATTTTTGGGAGCCTCTTGGATTCAATGTTGTAAAGCTTCTTCTTATACATCAAATATCTAAACATAGATGTACTTTCAATGGGGTACAAGCCAACTTCAATCAAGAGGATAGGATAGGGAATATTTCCCTTGATCTTAAGGTTGTAGGTTACGAATTTATTTTGAATCATCTCAATCTTTCTCCACAACTCTCTGGATATACTACAACCCCAAAATTCACATATGTTAAGATAATAGGGGTGACGGGAGTCTCAAAGAGAAACATTTTTTTACTCCAAATTGAAATATCGACCGACTTACAATTGTTTTCATCTCATAATAAGCTTTACAACCTCTAATAATCCTTTTATCGATGCTATAATTCCAGTTGAGTTGATGAGGAAAGTAAATACCCAAATATTTGTAAGACGAAACCTACTCTAAATAATGGTTATCATAGACAAAACTACCATGGGTGACCTTGTTTTATTTAATGATCATGACTTTAGTCTCGTTGGTATTAACTGTCATACCCATCTTGGAGAAATGGACATGAAGAGTCTTAAGCTACTTGTCTAGGTCATCATGGATTTTTGCAAGAAGAATGATATCATCAACATAAAGGAGAAGAGTAATTATTATACCACCGAGCTTGGTTCCCTTGCAACCTGCAGTTTCCAGACACCCCTCAAGCTTATCAATGTAAATGCCAAAAAGGGTAGGGGATAGGGGACACCCTTGCTTAACCTCGATATTACATTTAATGTCTTTATACCACCCTTCGTTGGTCTTAAGCTTGGAAATGGCAGTCTCATAGAGGTGGATCACAACAATCCTCAGTTTAGGAGGAACCATGATCTCTTTAAGTCTCTTCTAGAGCTTCTCTTGAGGAACAGTGTCAAAAGCTTTTCTAAAGTCCACAAAATAACTGAAGAGATTAGATTTACTATTGCGACATTCGTATGCAATGATCATGAGAGTGACAATATGGTCAATAGTTGAGTGATGTCTCCTAAAACCAGCTTGACCTTTAGCTCTTTTACCATGGTTTTCAAGCCAAAGGCTAAGATTCTTTTACAAAATGATCCCATATAGCTTGGCTAGGGTGTGGCTAATCATAATGGTCTTTTAGTTAGAGGGAATGCTTTTGTCCCCATTTTTAAAGATATGCACAATAACGCTTTGTGTCCAAAGCTTAGGGAAGTCATGTTGTGCAGCCAAATCGAGAAGATTTTGGAGATGAGGAATGAGGATATATCTTCCCATTTTAAAGATCTCAACATGGTATCCTTCAATATCTTTAGCTTTCCCATTAGCGAGCTTATTAATCCCAAACTCAATGTCTTCCAGGAAAAATATAACATCCTTAATATGAGTGTTTAAGATGGTGCCCATGGTGTCCAGAGAGTCATATAACTTCTTAAGATAGTTGACCCAATTTTCTAGGGGATAGAATGATTATCTTTAGTTTAACAAACAAGCACATTTTGCCAAAAAAATTTGGGTGCAACTTTCGAAAGGTGGAGAATATTCTCTTATCTCTTATTAATATATAACCTCTTCTTCCTCTTGATAAGGGCTTTGTATATACTTATATTCTGAAGCTTAATGGGTTCATTAACAACGTCTCTGATCACTTTCCTGGCAATTTTATAGTCTTTTTCATACCAAGGATTGGAAGTTATATTTTTCTGCTTATAGAACTTGCCAATGGTAGTGGAAAGGGTAGTAGTAAAATGGTAATAAATTTGATCAATGTTGTTATTATAAGTCAGGGAGCCTAAATCCCTTTCTAAATCCCTTAAGAAAAGGTCAGCATTACTTCTATAGAAGAAAATGTGTATTTTTCTTTCACTGGTCTCCTACATGTGGGTGGTATGCATAACAAGATTGAGGGATAAAGACAGAGGTCTATGGTGAGAGTCAGGCTCGTACTTGTTAAGTAGCTCAAATTTTGTAATACGGTTGAGGACATGGGTGTCAGAAATCACATAATCCATGACACTGCTACCTATCCCATGGAAACAGGTCATACGACCAGATAGAGGTCACTTGTTAATACCATTACAAATTATTAGGTCCTGGGAACTACAAAGTTTGAGGATCATGGTGCCGAATAAGTTCTTGATTATATCTTCAAAGTTTCTCTTGAATCTATTAGCTAAGTTACTATCTTCATCAAGCCATAAGGGGTCGGGGTTAAAGTTGTTACTTAACATAATAGCTTGGTTAGTAGCAATTCTAGCATTAAAGTCCCCAAGAAAAAGGATATTACCTTCATTCCTTAGGTTGTAGATGTCTTTTTCTAGGGTATTGAAAGGACAATTCTTATCCAAGTTGTTTTTCTTATAGGATGTAGATTTGATAAGAGTGAAATAACGTATTGCAAGAAAGATCCTATTGGTGATAGAATCAGAGATCTCGATCCAAATCTACTAATTGAAGGGTTTGATTTTATGAAGTCGGATGTGAGAGGAAACATTGCTCTTTATATAATAGGATATACCACCAAAACCCCTCCAGGAGGATTTCTTATTCCAAGTTGACCAAAGAGTGAATCCATTAAGGCAAGGGACCCTATATTCGTCATGTTCCCATTTTTTAACTAAAAGAATATGATCAATATCACTCGGGATCCAACTTAACATAGGAACTTTACACCATGTAAAACCACGAAAATTCTAGAAGAGGATCCAAAGTGATGCAAGTCCCTATTTATCACTTGTGTTTGGGACTCTATCTCTAATAATAGATTTCCTATTCCTAATGATTTCCCATTTCCCTTCTTTTCTTGCCTCCTTGACATTTTGGACTTCTTTCCTAAGTTCAGCTTGGTCTTCTGGAATGAAATCTCCATTTATAAAGATTATTTTTCCTTTTAGGCGTGGGGATTTCCTAAGTATATCTAATTTATGGTCATTACAACTGACCTTGACACAGATTAGTGTATGTTTATGCTCAAGTATCTTTCCTACCCTTATTGCTTCTGTGAGATAAGTTGTTGGAATTTGAGATTTTGTTTTTAATTGTTCTTTGACTATTTCTAATGTGTCTTCATTGTTTTGTTCTTCTATACCAACAATTATAAGGTGTAAGGCTCTTTTTTTGCACTCATGGTCGAGTACAATTATTTTATTAATTTCCTCTTTATTGGTTGAATATCTAATTTATTCTCTGTGTTATTTAGGGTTGAGTTATTATGTAGTTGTTCTTTTATATTTTTAATTTCACTTTTCAAGGTGTCATTTTCTTTAACCATTTATTATTTTCTATGTTCTATTTCTTGAATTCTACCTTTCATTCCTTGGAGTTCAGTGAGTGTGATTATTTTATTTTTTAACGATTTGTGGTTGTTGTCAAGCATTGTAGTTAATTCTACTTTAAAATGGTTTTCTCTTTCTTCTCTTTGTCTTTCTAAAGATTCAATGTACTCATAAAGACTCTCCAAGGTAATTGTTCTTGGTATCTCTTTACTAGAGGGGGGCTTAGAAATGTGAGGGGATGTACTCATAGCGTAAATGAGTAAAAGAGGAGGGTAAGTGGGAACATATGCACTTGTTAGAGTTGTATGGTTAGAGTTGTATTGAGTGTTGGAGAACCAATGTGAGGCTACACCATAGAGGTATCTTCCTAAAAAACCCTTTGGGTAGAAAATGATATATTTTATCCTCATAAAATGCTCATTCTTCTACTAGAACCCACAAAATCGATTTCAGAAGGTCGCGCTATGATCGCTTTCCTGGCTTGCTCTAATTGCTTTCCTGGTCTCGCTCTGATTAATTACCGAGAGAGATTTATGCCACAACGCCTTGTTTACCATTTTAGGAAATGCGTTGCTTCATTCCTTCAGCTAGATACAATATTTAAATTTATGTAAATTAATGATGAAAACCCTTCGTTCCTTCATTCCTTCTGCAAGAGACAAAGTTGAGCGTTCAGTGATAGTCCTGTAGCGATAGACATGTCGGTTGGACTTTGTAGGCGGTGGACATGTTTAAAAGGTTGGGAATCCCTCTAATGATTGATTATAATAGGGAGAGAAAAATGGGTGCAACAGTGACTATCCATTCATGGCTCAAAGCTTTAATTACATCGATCTAGGGAAACATCAGATCAACACCCTACAAAGATGACCATAATTTTTTTCAACAAAAAACAAAACCCTAGATTTTGGTCAATTGATGCAAACCCTTGTTCAACAATCCCTCGATGAAAACTCTTTTATTTCGATCATCTACTCTTCATTACATAACATAAGTTTTCTTATATTGAATCACGCAAGTGTATATTTAAAATAGTCAACGAAGAATGCAGTTCAACGAAGGCTGCAAAAGTTTTTTATCAATAAAGAGTAGATTATAACACTTGTATAACCTACCTAAATGGTTCTATCAATAATAATAAGAAGCAAAGATATATTTTTTTTAAAGTAATAATCTAAAATAACAACTATATATTTGTAATACTTTTTTTGCAATGTTAATTAGAAGCTTTGTATAACAGATATGTGTAGATTTGTAGGCATTAGGCTTAATATTGTAATTCATGACTTCATTATTTGAGAGGTTTTACATCTATAATATGTACAAATTGAGTGTTTTGTTGAGAAATCATGCTCAAGCAACGTACTCCGCAAAGTTTCCATCCTATTAGCAAGTTTTGGTGATATTTTAGAAGTTGTTCAGGACTCGGGGAGGGGAGCGATGGAATAACGTGGATATTTAAGTTACAAGCCTGTTGCAAGCCCGAGGATCACTACATTGCTAACCTGCCAGCGATTGAGATAGATTGATATGATCTGGTAGTGTTGCATGTTGTAATTTGAATGAAGGGTTTGGATGCTTTTTATTTGTTCTGTGGAGTATTGGATCAAGGTTCATGTTTTGGTGTTAGACCAGAATGTTGGTTTCTGGGTGGTTTTTATATTATACTCCTTTTGGGAGAGTGGTCTTATTCTTGTATTAGAGGAAGGTTTACGACCCAAATAAAATTCCAATGGTTTTATGTGAGTGTCAAAATGTTAGAGATGGTGTATTCCTTTATACGTATTATGAGGTTTGGAAGTTTCTAGTCCACAGAATCATTGTTTAAAAGACTCCTCAAACAGGGAAAAGTTTGTTGGTGTGGTAGTGGGGCTACCTTTTGTACAAGATGGTGCATGTATATTTTCCATCTCTAATATTCCCTAGATTGATGCATCTGGCATTTTATATAGGGGATCTACAGACATAGCTCCTTGCACACAAAAATTTTCATTCTCTGATTAAGGATATGTGAATGTTATTTACAATATGATGTGTTCAATTTTTGGTTAATCACAAAATATCTTCCTTCGTGGTCTGAAGCAGAGATTGGTTGAATCTGAGATGCGACAATTACATATCATGGATGAACGGTCATTTGGTGATTTTATGTTTCTATTTTCAAATGCCCAAGTGTTGGGCTAGGGTCCCTAGGGTCAATTTTGGGTTAGTTTAATCAATTTTTGAGTAGAATTTTTTAAAGAAAGTAAAGTCTCCACGAAATGTGGAAGCGGAGCGTGCAACTAAGTAAGAGTCAAAGGGTATTTAGCCCCTTGTATGGGTAAGTGATAGGATGGTTTTGCGACTCACCCATAGGCTTCAGGCCATGGTATTGTAATAGAAAGGCTATAAATATTTGAGTCATAGCGAGTATAGGAGAATAACTTTTGGTTAAGAACAAGTGTAAAGGCAATTGCTAAGGTAGGAAAGCTCTATTTTCCTATACTTAGGTGAAAGGGGAAGGCTCCTGCAGCTGAGTGTGCGGAGATCTTGGAAATTCTGCAGCTGAGTCCGTGGGCCCCTACGGCTAGGTGCACATGGTGGAAGAGTTTGTAAATTGAATGTTGAATCTAATAAAGACTGTTTTGGACCAAATCTATTGCATCTGTGCCTTGTTCTTATTTATGTTTAAGTTTATGCATCGTTTCTTAATGATATGTTTTCTATGAAATAAAGTGTATTCTCTACATGAATCTATTAAATCTTTAATATTCATGCATGAAAAGTGTGATGAACTGTTTTCGCGAAGATATTGAGGTAGATCTGTTACTAACTGTTCAAATCAGGTAGATTTTCATGAAGGTATATCTTGTAGGTTTTAACCTCGTACAGAAATTACCTGCATACGAATTCTTAAAACACAGAAAATAAACAATGCGAGAGCATAACACATAAAACACATATACATAGAGATTTTCCCCTAGATCCCAAAACCGGGACTACCAGCTTGATTTTTCATTATGTTCCTTACAATGTTACAATACATATTTATACATGCCGAAGCATCCAATACGATGGACCAAAAACCGTCGCGTCCAAAACCATGTGTGAAAATCATGCACAAAACCATAGGTAGGTCTGCCCAACCTAATATAGGGTCCAAAAAAAAATTTCCCGGGGTGCTACCCCGGACCCCATAGAGGGGGACTACCCGCCCCCCTCAAACCCCCCACTGCGCAATTAGGGCAACAAAGGGGGGGCTCCGCCCCCCCTCTTACTCCTCAGTTCATTACGTGGGCTCATGGAAAGAATAACACAACCCAACATCCTCCCACTTGTTGTTTTCTTTCCACAAGGGGCCGCAAGAGAGCTTAGTCATTTATCCAACCCTGTAACGCCCGTTGTTTCTCTACACCAAGAGAACTTCTCAGAGCTCACAGATTTTGTCAATGCATCTGCAGTATTCTTCAAAGTATCCACCTTTACTAGCAACACCTTTTTATCTTCTATCATATCCATCAAAAAGTGATACTGAACATCAATGTGCTTTGTCTTTGAATGGTAAGTAGGGTTCTTTGCCAAGAAAATTGCACTTTAGCTGTCACAGTCTATACTTATAGCTCCCTGTACTAACCCCATACTTGAACACAATCTCTGCAACCAAACTGCTTCCTTGCTTGCATGAGTGGCTACCATGTATTCTTTCTCTGTAGTTGATAGTGCCACTACAGATTGTTTCTTACTTATCCAGCTGACTGCACCTCCAACTAGGTTAAACACACACCCACTTGTATATCTTCTCTGATCTAGATCTTCAGCCGAGTCCGCATCAACAAAGCCACAGATATCCAAAACTCTCTCAAATCCTGGTCTTCCTTGGTAGCACAAACCATAATCACTAGTGCTACGCAAATACTTGAAAACCCACTTCATTACTGTCCAATGCTCCTTCCCTACATAATCCTGCTCAATACTCCCACTGCATGTGCAATGTCTGGTCTAGTATAGACCATCGCATACATCAGGCTACCGACTGCACTTGCATATGGAACACGGGACATATCCTCTTCCTCTTCTTGTGTCTTGGGACACTGTTCAACAGATAAATTTACACCTACTGGAATAGGAACCTTCATCGGTTTACAATACTTTATCGGAAATACATCGATTACATGGGAAAAACCCGCTCCGAAACACTTAGCCAGATCTCAAAAATTATACATCCACCAATATAACTTTGTCGGGTCCGCTCTTTAGTCGCTCCAATCCTTTCTGCCGACTTGTCCGATCTGCGATCTCTGATTATCAGCTATCGCTATCGGTCATCGGTGGATTAGCCCATTGGCATTCGGAATTCTCACTATCCACTGCGCTTGCCTCTCTGATTTGCGATCAATGATTATATCACGATCGTTGATCCTGACTCTCGATCCGACGGTCCATGATCTATCGCATCATCGCAATCGTCGTGCCTCTCTAATTTGCGATCTGCGATTAGATTGCGACCATCGATCTTGAATCTCGATCTGACGGTTGATGATTAATTGCAAGATCGCAATCACACTATTTCAAGGGCCAGTTCCGATAACTCCAGAAGGTTTCCACCGATGCGATAAAGTGCGATCGCTCATCACGATTGGATCTGGACCGTTGATCATATCGATCCAACGGCTCCTATGCATTGTCCATCTGTTTCCCCTTTGACTTGTTTTCACTTATTTTGATGGATTTACGCATTTCTTAGGCTTTCCTCTACCACACTTTGTTTCCACACAGAACACTCATATAATTGACATTTTAGATCGCCATCGATCCATATAGTGATCGATGGTCGATCGAACCTACAACATTGGATTCAACTCTATATATGAAATACACACACACAGACTATCTATACAGTAATACACAGGCGCATCAATCATCACTGAAACACACACTTTTATATTATCCACCACATAGTTACATTCTAAGGCATTTCAGCCTTAGTCACAAGTTCCCTCTTGACTACATTTTGACTACTCTCGGCTTACAAATCTTTAACAATTTCTCTATATATCTATCTCTTTATTGAACGCGTAGGTTCATCATATATATATAAGGAAACATTGGTTTGGATCACTGTGAAGGATCCGATCACATCCTTTCCTCAAAACTCTCAACTAATCGCATACATGGCAGATTACATTTAATTTAAGTCTTCTAGAGACTTATCGCTTCCATCAAACTAGCTCTATTATAACAGAAATGTCCCCTGTTTAGCTTTGATGGTCCACGTTGTCCTCCTTGCTCCGCTTTGGATTCCTTCTTTAATGAAGAGTGTCGGATGCTCCTGCATAAAAATCCTAGATAATTTCTTTGTCATTTCCAACAAGCAACATATCATCCACATACAAGACCAGATAAATAACACGGTCACCAATTAATTTAAAATACACATAGTGATCTGCTTTGCTTTTGGTGAAGCCAAGTCCCCATATAAATGTATCAAATCTCTGATACCACATCATTGGTGACTGTTTTAACCCATACATAGACTTCTTTAACTTGCATACCAGTTCTTTCTTACCCTTCATTGCAAAGCCTTCAGGTTGCTTCATGTAGATCTCCTCTTCCATTTGTTCTACCTCAAAATCAAAAGCAGTAATAACAGATAAAAGTAATCTAATAGAAGCTACCTTGGCAATAGGAGAAAAGATATCACCAAAATCAATTCCCGACACTTGGGAATAACCTTTTGCTACCAACTAAGCTTTGTATTTCTACACCTTTCCTTCTACATTTGTCTTCTTCTTTAACACCCATTTGCTGCCAATGGGTTTCCTTCCAGCCGGCAACTCCACCAGATCCCAAGCCTCATTTTTGTGCAAAGATGCCATTTCATAAACCATGGCCTCTTTCCAGAGTTTTCCATCCTCTAAATCTATTGCTTCCTTCACAGTTTTGAGATCATCATCAGTAATAGATAAAGCAAAATTTGAACAGAAAGTAGATGGACTATACCTTTCTGGCTACCTTCTTTCTAGAACTGATCTTCTCACACCCGAAGTTTGTGGATCTTCATCTTTTGATTCCTCCTCTACTGTAGAGTATTATTCTCCCCCCTTTAGCTCAAACTCTATTTTCTAAGGTTCCTTGGTTTGAATTCATGTTTAATAACATCTTTCACCTCTCTGAACACCACATCTCGGCTGTACACAACCTTCCTTGTTACTGGGTTCCAAATCTTATAACCCTTTAAACCATCCTTATACCCAATAAACATGCACTTTTCAGATTTACTATCCAACTTGGTTCATTTCTCCTTTGGAACATGTACATATGCATCACATCCAAATACCCTCAGATGTGAAAGAGAGGGTTTCTTACTAGTCCATACCTCTTGTGGAGTCTTACCCTCCAACGTTGATGAAGGTGATCTATTGACCAGGTAACATGTTGTCTCCACCGCCTTTGCCCAAAATTCCTATCCTAACCCGGCACCACTGAGCATGGTTCTTTCCCTTTCCATCAACGTCTTGTTCATTCTTTCCGCATCTCCATTTTGCTGAGGTGTATATGGAGTAGTCGTTTCTCGTGCTATACCACACTTCTTACATAATTCTTCAAATTCCTTACTGCAAAATTCTCCAATGTTATCTGTCCTCAGCACCTTTATCTTCTTCTCTGTCTGGTTTTCCACCAGAGCCTTAAATTCTTTAAACCTGTCAAAGACTTCATATTTCTTCTTAAGGAAATATATCCATGTATTCCTTTAGAATAAATCTATAAATGATACATAGTACGAAGACTTACCCAGTGATGGAACCTTCATAGGTCCAAACACATCACTGTGCACAAGCTCTAATATCTATTTCACCCTCTTACCACCAGAGGGGAAACTCACCCAATTCTGCCTCCCATATACACAATTTTCATAGAAATCAAAATCTAGAGAGCTATTACTCATACCTTCTACCATACCTTTACCATGAAGTATTCGAAGGCCCTTCTCTCCAATATGTCCAAGCCTTTGATGCCACAACATGGTCTTCTCTCCAGAGACCACTAGATTTTTTGCTCCACTTTCAGGAACCACAAAATTGTTGCACCCATCAACAGTAGTGCTACCTTTCAGCTTGTACAAAGTTCCAATCCGAACTCCCCGCATCAATACCAGTGCTACTTGAACCATCCTACAGGTATCCTCCTCGAACACTGTTTTTACACCTGCATCATCCAGCTTGCTTACAGAAATTAGTTTTCTGGCCAATGCAGGAATATGTAGAACACTAGGAAGTGTTCTAACCCTTCCACCTTGCAACTTCAACTTTACTTTTCCGTGACCGATGATTCTAGCCTTCGTATCATCTCCTAAGAAAACATCACCACCATCGTATTTCTCATACTCGCACAACCACTCTCTATGGGGAGTGAAGTGAAAGGATGCACGCGAGTCAATCAACCATGCCTCATGATCTACATGTGTACTTGAAGAAGCCAAGTACACATCCCCACCTTCATTTGAGGTGGTTTTCATCTCTGTAGAAGGAGCATCATCAGATCCCTTTCCTTTGTCAGGAGCTTTAGATTTACAGTCCCTTTTGTAGTGCCCTTCCTTTCCGCATTTCCAGCACACCACCTTTACAGGTTTTCCTGGAGGTTTAGATGTCCCTCTAGATTTAGATCTCCCACTCGATGACTTATTTTTGTTTATGTTCTAGGACCATCCTCGTACAAACAAGGCATCACCATTCTGGCTCTCCATATTTTTCTGTCTCATCTCTTCCAATAGCAAGGATGAGACTATTTCATCAAACTGCAAGGCAGTTGCATTGCTACCTATTGCAATAGCCAGACTATCTCACGAATCTAGTAGAGAACACAACAAACTAATGCACTTATCTTCATTTGAAATTTTGATATCAACAGACAATAACTGACTTACCACAGTATTAAATGCATTTAGATGCTCTGTCATCGAGTCTCCATCTTTCATCCTTAGGTTATATAGCTTTTTCCGCAGGAACAGTTTATTCACCAGAGACTTAGATTGGTACAAAGTCCCTAACTTGTCCCACAAAGCCTTCACTGTAGCTTCCCCTGATACATTCAACAATACTGAATCTGAGACACACAATCGTATTGTGCTCTTTGCCTTCCAATCCAACTTCTTCCACTCTTCATCAGACACTCCCGTTGGTTTAGTACCCGGATCTACCGCGATCCACTGATCTTTATCCACCAATAGATCCTCCATCTTGAGTTTCCACAACTCAAAACTCTGACCATTAAATTTATTGATCTCTATCTTTCCACTGCTTGCCATCTTATTTCACCACCAGAATCGATCCCACAGATATCCCACTGAACAGGGTCTACCATAGGCCTGAGCGAAACCCCTCAGTGACAAAGACATCCCCTTGAAGCCAAAACAATTTTGATATCAAATGTAGGTTTTAACATTGTATAGAAATTACCTGCATACGAATTCTTAAAACATAGAAAATAAACAACGTGAGAGCATAACACATAAAACACATATACACAGAGATTTTCCCCTGGATCCCAAAACTAGGACTACCAGCTTGATTTTTTATTATGTTCCTTTCAATGTTACGATACATATTTATACATGCCGAAGCATCTAATACCATGGACCAAAAACCATTGCATCCAAAACCATGGATTGAAAACCATTGCGTCCAAAACCATGTGCGAAAATCATGCACAAAACCATAGGTATGTCCGCCCAACCTAATATAGGGTCCAAAAAAATTTTCTCGGGGCACTGTCCCAAACCCCGTAAAGGGGGGCTACTTGCCCCCCTCAAACTCCCTGGATAAGTGGGGCTTTCGCCCCCCCTGTGACCCCCCCGCTGCGCAAGCGGCGCAACGAAAGGGGGGGCTCCGCCCCCCCTCTCACCCCCCAATTCATTACGTGGGCTACTCGTGGAAAGAATAACACAACCCAACAGATCTAAGGTGGTTATTAACTAAGTGGAAGTTGTGAGTCTGCTTCTTTTAGGTCTAATAAGCATGATCACATCCCTTCGTGAAGACCTAGAGGTCACCTGAATAGAGTTGCAGTAGTAGACCTTAGGAAGGTATAGGTCTGCGTGAAGGTAGATCTAAGTTACAAGGGATTAGGAATACACATCACATGATCTCTGGGTGCAGAAACCTAGTTCTATCATTCCCCAACACTGCTTCGGGGTGAGATTGTAACCTGCACCATGCGGGTTGTTGAAAGGGCCAGCAATTAGGTTTTTTTTTATTTGGCGTGAATACCTATGAACCTGGGTTAGGCCTCCTAAAGCCAACACCAAGTGTAACACTTCTCCACATATTACACCATAAGGTAAATAACATGAGATATTTACTAAAAATTACAAATTGTATACATAATCCAAACATATGTTCCTAAGTCATAGACATAATTATGTATTTATGTATATCTCTTATCAAAAATAAAAAACGCGTTAACTGGAAAATAAAATCTAAATTATGTGAACGAAGCATACACCATTAGTATGAAGTAAAGGTTGGCGTGATACATTGCATTAGTTTGAATTTAACATTCTGATACCCAAACATTCATGGATTTTTAATCTTGTGGTATATGTTATACTTTGGTACAAGTATTAAGTGTTGATGCTACAAGTATTAAGTGTTGAAGACATAGAAACCCTTCATTTAGGCGTACCTCCACATGGTAAATTCACTTGGCATCCAGCTTACTTACCCTCAAACAAGGTTAACCAAGTGGCATTAGGAACTCTCCAAAAGGAATCTATTTGACACTTTCAAGTTATTTAATGCACTCCAAGTGGAATTATTGACATCATTCATGAATTAGGGATCACATCTAATGGTTTTTCTTGTGGGAGGACGGTTGATGGTGTTGGGTTGTGTTATATTCTTTCCACGTAGTTAACATGGGGTTTGAAGGGCACCCGTAACCCCACTTTATGGGGTCCGGGGCAGCGCCCCAGAAAATTTTGGTTTTGGACCCTATGTTAGGTTGGGCGGACCCACCTATGGTTTTGTGCATGATTTTCGCACATGTTTTTTGGACGCGATGGTTTTCGGTCCATGGTATTGGACCCGATGGTTTTCGGTACATGGTATTGGACGTGATGGTTTTCGGTCCATGGTATTGGATGCTTCAGCATGTATAAATATGTATTGTAACATTGAAAGGAACATAATGAAAAATCAAGCTAGTAGTCCCGGTTTTGGGATCCAGGGGAAAATCTCTGTGTATATGTGTTATGATCTCTCATTGTTTATTTTCTGTGTTTTAGAATTCGTATGCAGGTAATTTCTGTATAGGGTTAAAACCTACATTTGGTATCGAAGCTAGGTTTTGGCTTCAAGGGGATGCCTTTGTTGCTGAGGGGTTTTGCTCAGGCCTATGGTAGACCCTGTTCAGTGGGAGATCTGCGAGATCAATTCTGGTGGTGAAAGAAGATGGCGAGCAGTGGAAAGATAGAGATCGAGAAATTTAATGGTCAGAGTTTTGAGTTGTGGAAACTCAATATGGAGGATTTGTTGGTGGATAAAGATCAGTGGATGGCGGTAGATCTGGGTACTAAACCAACAAGAGTGTCTGATGAAGAATGGAAGAAGTTGGATCGAAAGACAAAGAGCACAATACGATTGTGTGTCTCAGATTCAGTATTGTTGAATGTATCAAGGGAAGCTACAACGAAGGCTTTGTGGGACAAGTTAGGGACTTCGTACCAATCTAAGTCCCTGGTGAATAAACTGTTCCTGCGGAAAAAGCTGTATAACCTGAGGATGAAAGACGGAGACTCGGTGACAGAGCATCTGAATGTATTTAATACTATGGTAAGTCAGTTAGCATCTGTTGATATTAAAATTTCAGATGAAGATAACTGCATCAGTTTGTTGTGTTCTCTACCAGATTCGTGGGATAGTCTGGTTATTGCAATAGGTAGCAATGCAAATGCCTTGCATTTTGATGAAATAGTCTCATCCTTGCTAACAGAGGAGATGAGGCGGAAAAATATGGATAGCCAAAATGGTGAAGCCTTGTCTGTACGAGGGTGGACCCAGAACAGAAACAAAAATAACTCATTGAGTGGGAGATATAAATCTAAAGGGAGATCTAAATCTCCAAGGAAACCTGTAAAGGTGGTGTGCTGGAAATGTGGAAAGGAAGGGCACTACAAAAGGGACTGTAAATCTAAAGCTCCTGACAAAGGAAAGGGATTCGATGAGGCTCCTTCTGCAGAGGCAAAAACCACCTCAGATGAAGGTGGGGATGTGTACTTGACTTCTTCAAGTACACATGTAGATCACGAGGCATGGTTGATTGACTTAGGTGCATCCTTTCACTTTGCTCCCCATAGAGAGTGGTTCTGTGAGTATGAGAAATATGATGGTGGTGATGTCTTCTTGGGGGATGACAGGAAGGCTAGAATCGTTCGTCGCGGAAAAGTAAAGTTGAAATTGCAAGGTGGAAGGGTTAGAACGCTTCCAGGTGTTCTACATATTCCTGCATTAGCCAAAAATCTAATTTCTGTTAGCAAGCTGGATGATGCAGGTGTAAAAACATGTTCGAGAAGGATACCTGCAAGATGGTTCAGGGAGCATTGGTATTGATGCAGGGAGTTCGGATTGGAACTCTGTACAAGCTGAAAGTGTTAGAAAATTATATATTATGGAGCAATGGAACACATAAAATATTGCAGAAATATAAACACAGAAAGTGCATAAAACAAGAGAGACACAGATATACGTGGTTCACCCAGTTTGGGCTATGTCCACCCCGAATAACCAGTCCTTCCTTTCTATTATCCAGCAAAGTGAAGAAACACAACCTACATTAGATCCGCTGTAATATCCTCTGTTTTCTCTCACAGTCTCACCTCTCTATTTCCCACTCACCGAATACACATCTATCACACAACCTCAAATACAATGCCCTCATACAAAGAGAGGGGTTGCCTTCTAGGGAAAAAAACCCTAAACTAAACATAAGTTCTACCATCAGATCATTCGCCTAATGAACGACCCAGATTGACTAGAAATTACTATACTTTTACAAGGCAATTTTACGGCTGTTTTTAGCTTCGGGGGCACTGCCCCCGAAACCCCCCGCCAGGGGGGGCTCCCAAAGGTCGCAACCGCCCCCACCAGACCCCCCCTGCAGCGAATATTTTACGGGTGGTGTTGCCGCCCCCATTTCGAACTGGGGTCCAATGTGGCGATACCTTTGAATATAGAAGATAATCAGGCTCCACACCCAAAAGAAAGGTAGCATTGTTATTGATGGGTGCAATAGTTCTCTGGTTCCTGAAAGTGGAGTAGAAAATCTAGTGGTCTGTGGAGAGAATACCATGTTGTGGCATCAAAGGCTTGGACATATTGGAGAGAAGGGCCTTCGAATACTTCATGGTAAAGGTATGAGTAATAGCTCTTTGGATTTTGATTTTTGTGAAAATTGTGTATATGGGAAGCAGAATTGGGTGAGTTTCCCCTCTGGTAGTAAGAGGGCGAAACAGATATTAGAGCTTGTGCACAGTGATGTGTTTGGACCTATGAAGGTTCCATCATTGGGTAAGTCTGTGTACTATGTATCATTTATAGATGACTTCTCAAGGAATACATGGATATATTTCCTTAAGAAGAAATCTGAAGTCTTTGACATGTTTAAAGAATTTAAGGCTCTCGTGGAAAATTAGACAGAGAAGAAGATAAAGGTGTTGAGGACAGATAATGGTGGAGAGTTTTGCAGCAAGGAATTTGAAGAATTCTGTAAGAAGTGTGGTATATCACGGTAGAAAACTACTCCATATACACCTCACCAAAATGGAGTTGCAGAAAGAATGAACAAGACGTTGATGGAAAGGGCAAGAATCATGCTCAGTGGTGCCGAGTTAGGACAGGAATTCTGGGCAGAGGCAGTGGATACTGCATGTTACCTGGTCAATAGGTCACCTTCATCAGCGTTGGAGAATAAGACTCCACAAGAGGTATGGAATGGTAAGAAACCCTCTCTTTCACATCTGAGGGTATTTGTATGTGATGCATATGTACATGTTCCAAAGGAGGAATGAACCAAGTTGGATAGTAAATCTGAAAAGTACATCTTTATTGGATATAAGGATGGTTTAAAAGGTTATAAGCTTTGGAACCCAGCCACACAGAAGGTTCTGTATAGCCGAGATGTGGTGTTCAGAGAGGTGAAAGATGTTATTAAAAATGAAGTCCAACGAAAGGAACCTAAGAAGATAGAGTTTGAGCTAAAGGAGGAAGGATCAGACTTTACAGTAGAGGAGGAATTAGAAGATGAATAGCCAAAAACTCTGGTTGTGAGAAGATCAGTTCGAGAAAGAAGGCAGCTTGAAAGGTATAGTCCATCTGCTTTCATTCAAAATTTTCTTTATCTATTACTGACGATGATCCCAGAACTGTGAAGGAAGCAGTAGATTCAGAGGATGGAAAACTCTGGAAAGAGGCCATGGTTGATGAAATGGCATCTTTGCACAAAAAAGAGGCTTGGGATCCGGTTGAGTTGCTGGCTGGAAGGAAACCCATTGGCAACAAATGGGTGTTCAAAAAGAAGACAAATGCAGAAGGAAAAGTGGAGAAATACAAAGCTTGGTTTGTAGCAAAAGGTTATTTCCAGGTGTTGGGAATTAATTTTGGTGATATTTTTTCTCCTGTTGCGAAGGTAACTTCTATTAGATTACTTTTATCTGTTGCCGCTGCTTTTGATTTTGAGGTAGAACAGATGGATGTGAAGACAACATTTCTTCACGGGGATCTGGAAGAGGAAATCTACATGAAGCAACCTGAAGGCTTTGCAACGAAGGGTAAGAAAGAATTGGTATGCAAGTTAAAGAAGTCTCTGTATGGGTTAAAACAATCACCAAGGATGTGGTATCAGAAATTTGATACGTTTATACGGGGACTTGGCTTCACTAGAAGCAAAGCAGATCACTGTGTGTATTTTAAATTAATTGGTGACTGTGTTATTTATGTGGTCTTGTATGTGGATGATATGTTGCTGGTTGGAAATGACAAAGAAATTATCCAGGATTTGAAGACCCAATTGTCCTCCAAATTCGACATGAAAGATCTTGGTGCTGCAAACTATATTTTGGGCATGGAAATTAAAAGAGATCAGGCAAAGAGGAAGCTCTTGTTAAACCAGAGGAAGTATGTCGAGACAATACTGTAGATGTTTAATATGTAGGATAGTAAACCGGTGAAGGTTCCTATTCCTGTAGGTGTGAGGTTATCTACTGAAAAGTGTCCCAAGACACAAGAAGAGGAAGAGGACATGTCCCGTGTTCCATATGCAAGTGCAGCCAGTAGCCTGATGTATTCAATGGTCTGTACTAGACCAGACATTGCACATGCAGTGGGAGTATTGAGCAGGTTTATGTCAAAACCAGGAAAGGAGCATTGGACAACAATGAAGCGGGTTTTCAGGTATTTGCGTGGCACTAGTGATTATGGTTTGTGCTACCAAGGAAGACCAAGATTGGACAAAGTGTTGGATATTTGTGGCTTTGTTGATGCAGACTGGGCTGGAGATCTGGATCAGAGAAGATCTACAAGTGGGTATGTGTTTAACCTATTTGGAGGTGCAGTCAGTTGGATGAGTAAGAAACAATCTGTAGTGGCACTATCAACTATAGAGGCAGAATACATGGTAGCCACTCACGCAAGCAAGGAAGCAGTTTGGTTGCAGAGATTATGTTCAAGTATGGGGTTAGTACTGGGAGCTATAAGGATAGACTGTGATAGCTAAAGTGCAATTTTCTTGGCAAAGAACCCCGCATATCATTCAAAGGAAAAGCACATTGACATTCAGTATCACTTTGTGAGGGATATGATAGAAGAAAAAAAGGTGTTGCTGGTAAGGGTCGACAATTTGAAGAATATTGCAGTGCATTGACAAAATCTGTGACCTCTGAGAAGTTCTCTTGGTGTAGAGATACAATGGGCATTTCAGGGCTAGAAAAATGACTAAGCTCTCTTGTGGCCCCCTATGGAAAGAAAACAACAAGTGGGAGAATGTTGGGTTGTGTTATATTCTTTCCACGTAGTTAACATGGGGTTTGAAGGGCACCCGTAACCCCACTTTATGGGGTCCGGGGCAGCGCCTCGAAAAATTTTGGTTTTGGACCCTATGTTAGGTTGGGCGGACCCACTTATGGTTTTGTGCATGATTTTTGCACATGTTTTTTGGACGCGATGGTTTTCGGTCCATGGTATTGGACGTGATGGTTTTTGGTCCATGGTATTGGACGTGATGGTTTTCGGTCCATGGTATTGGATGCTTCGACATGTATAAATATGTATTGTAACATTGAAAGGAACATAATGAAAAATCAAGCTGGTAGTCCTGGTTTTGGGATCCAGGGGATAATCTCTGTGTATATGTGTTTTATGTGTTATGATCTCGCATTGTTTATTTTCTGTGTTTTAGAGTTCGTATGTAGGTAATTTCTGTATAGGGTTAAAACCTACAGATGGAAACTATCTCCCTCCTGGATCCTCTGAGTACCTCCATTCTGCTTGTCGAGGCTTGGCTCTACAAGCTCTCTTCCTCTACATTCTCGTTTCTACTACCTTGCTACTCCTCGGGTGGGTTACCCATCTGGGATTAATTCATAAATTATTTTGCCTTCCATTTCCTTTTTGATTAAATGATTACTCACCCAAATTTTAACCACTTACATAGGTGTTTGGAAAAAGTTGCAGACGGGTTCTGTGTTTACGACACCGGTGTTGACTTATTCCTTCAGGTAAAGTTTTTTTTCCCAATACAATAGTTGTTCAATTGGTTTATTCAAGGTTTGAGGTGTATTTCGGCTATTTTGACCCTTGTTGATGTCTCGATGCCAGGTCTACCTCTAATGCCCCATGTCTCGGCAAAGAGTCAGGTAAATATCTTTGACCAGTTCAGGTTTGAATAGGGTTGGGAACCAGTATGAAGAAATTATTAACTTGGGTTTGTGTTGATAGTTGAGAAACTATGTTCACTGATCTCATTTCTTTTGGTCTTCTGGCAGGTATGGAACTTGATTTCTGATGTAACCCCTTTTTTTTAACCTACGGTTTGAGAAACTCATTCTACAGGATTCTAATACTGCTTCTCTCTTAGATGCCCTTCTCCAGGTTTTTATCAGCCTCTGGCAGCTCGTTTATGAAGTCAAATTGTTTGTGACATATCATGCTTGTTAATTTGGACTTTAGACTTAGGATTTTTTTTTCTAGTATTGATGTTGTTGCCCGGTGAACAGTCCAATTTTAAGGATTAGGGTCTTTTCTTGCAGTTCATAATAGATTCTTGGACTTGAAATGATTAAACAGATAATTCTGTCCGAGACTTGTGTTTGATTATAATTGGATTTATCAATTACAGTTCTCCATCTACTGCCTAGGAGTATTATTTCTTTTCAGCAAGGGTTGTATATTTTACTGTTTCCAATACATTAATTAAACCTTGGTTAAATTATGTCAATGTTCCTTCTAATTTCTTATTATGAGTTCTATTTGTTTGCATGTATTATCACACAGTTCCACCATTATACGAATGTGGTGCTTTATTTCAGATATATTTATAATTCTTTTCTTTGTCGAACAATATAACTGTTAAGTGAATTTAACTATTATCGTCTTGTATATTATGTGGATCGAACTTTACCCATGTTAAAAAATTACTTATGGGCTCGATTTTTGGCCACAATGTTTCTTATTCCCTTATGGGAGAAGGACTATGTCCTAGCGGCTCCAGGTTGCATGGATACTAACCTATCCCGTGATATTGTAAATTTCTCCTCACTGGTAATTTTAGTCGAAGCCTCTGGGGTTTCATGTAGTCACCCTTAACAGTTGGCAATGACTTCTTTCTAGACAACGTTGGGAATACCTACTTCTATATTATTCGACCAAGTCCACACTAGTTCTTTACTCAATAAGCTATGATTATAATTAGTTTCCATATTTTTTTACAGATTGTTTGATTTCCTAAACTAGTTACAGAATGCATATCTTAGTAGTTTCATTTATATTATTATTCGGAAGGTTCTTTGAGCAGTTTCCTCCATCTATTTTTTTCCCCAAGAAAAGATCGTAATTTTCATTGATTGGTTGAGAAATACATGATATAGATGCTAGAAGAATATGATGTATGATTGTTAAAAGCCACTGACTATGATGTTCTATCCAAAAATATATCTATCCCAAGATTGGGAGACTCTTAAATTATTACATATGATATGTTCTTGTAAATATATATACATTGAAATGTATAGAGACAAAAAGATTAAATACATCAAAAAATCCTAGATATGACATGATAATCAGAGCATGTTGGCCCCATTCTGCTGCTGATCCTCATATGGCCGATGGTAGTAGCTGTAAAATTCCTGATCAGAGTGTTCCTGTATCAACCAGATCCCTTGTGGCTAGTGCGGGGATTCTTTGGATAGTTTATCATAAATTTGATTGAATTACCTATATATATGATGACAAGAGATATAGTCAAAATGTGTTTTCAACATCATAGTTTCATCCAAAGTATGTTGGAGTGTGTGAATGTGACATGTAGATTGATGATTAAACCAATTTATGATTAGTTTAGAGTCACCAAAGATCTGTAAACATCGACATCCTTTCTCAAGTGAAAATGATAATAAATGACAGAGAGAAATAATTTCAGCAAAATGTTTGTCTCATCCCCCAGACCCATATGTATCTTATAGTAGTGATTACTAGTGATGTGAAAAAGGATTCCCCCACCACAGCCATGGTGCTAAGCTGAGCCATCGAAATATTCCCATGGAGTATTCATGTCAATAATCTCAGCAGTGATGATGTGCGCTGTGGGGGCTCGGTCTTCCTCCAAGATGCAATGATATATAAAGATAAGGTGATCAGTAACATGCAGCCATTGAGGAATGGTGCCAGAGAAAATGATTTTATTCCTTTGAAGCCAAATACTCCAGCAGATCAGTATGGGAATATTTTGAATCCTGTGTGTTTGTGCAGTCAACCACCACAATTTCCAGGCCTCCAATATATCCTCCCCTTGCCATCTAGATTGAAGATGAAGAAGTGTAAGTACTTCTTTCCATAAAGTAGTAGTTATAGGGAAAGTAAGAAATAGGTGATCAACAATTTCTGAGTCCTGTTTGCAAAGTGAACACTAGGTTGGACCATGATAGGTTCGCTTTTGGAGATTATCCCTAGTAGGAACCTTATTTCGGAGAATGCACCACATGAATAATTTTTTTTTCTGGGTGGCACCTTCAATTTCCAGAGAACATTCCATCACCAAACAGGGATAGGGGGCTTGTGATCTGAAAAAATATGAAGGTAGCCATACCTTGGGGAGTATTTTCCATTAAGTGAGTGAGCCCATATAAGCTCATCCTCCCCCTCAGTATCCAGACATGAGATTCCAAAAGAGAATTTGTATAATATTTCCAGATGGTATGCTAATTGGGAGGGATGCTCAATATTTCAGAATATTTCCAGGCTTGTCCAAAGATAGAAGAGTTTCCTTGATTGATCTGAAATGATCATAAACTAAAAGTTGATGTAGAATTGATTAACCATTAATGATTTGAATGTTAGATGAAGCACACAAACTGAGGAAAAAATGCTTGAAAAGAACACTTTACAATAGCTGATTAAACATAAAATCAATGCATAATAGAAGTGAAAACAGTAAAAATACAGTGATACCAGACAAAAAATTGATGACGAAGTTCATCCCTGATGGACTATGTCTTCGGGTCCGCTTTCAAGATGGGCAACTATTTTTATTAGGAATAATAAGAAGGTGTTGATTACACAGAGAAAAGACTAGACTGAATGTGCATGCAGGCACCTTTGATCACTGTCATCAGATAGCCCTCTGAACCAGATTTCCAACGCTGCTTACGGTTTCCAAAACTAACCCCGGATGCTCCCGAAACTCTGAAAACAAAATCGCTTATGTCCTCCAGAATCTGCATACAAAAGTAAAGAACCACTCTCCTATCTTTCAATTGAAAAATCTGCCTTTTAAAGGCTTTCAAATACACCAAAACCTCCTTGGCTAGTTTTGAGGTGAATGTGGTTGCAAACTGATGGTTTAGAAACTCGGTCCTGTGGTTCCATGACACCTAGGGCTAGCACCATGGTGGTTGAATTAGTTTTTGTAACAAAAAACCTAATAAAAACCCAAAAATACATTGGATTAACCATAAAACCACAAACAATTATTTAACAGCATGCTGGATAGCCAGATGTCATGTGAATAGGCTTGCGGTCAAACCATGGACTGCCACGATAACATTTTCCCCTGGCGGTTCCAGCGATGGTTACGCTAACTGCCGCATGTGATAGCTTCTCCATGGTTCCTGAAGACCTGGCAGTCACTGCTAACCCTGCGGTAATGTTAACTTCGTGGTTTAACACTGGACTGTTCACATTACACACAGTTCTGACACAGTCAGACCTGATGTTTACATAACCTGAATGGTTCCACACCTGATCACATGCTATCACCGCGATTTAGAACCATGATGCTGTTAGGAACTAGCGGTTGGCTAAACCTCCTGCTTGTTCACATGACTATCAGTCCTGCTGCGGTTTAAGAACGCGGTTAGTCATTGCGTTAAGGGTTTTGTATGTTTTACAATGTTTATAATAGCCCGAGAGGGTTTATACATAGGGTTGAGGGTTTTATACTTAGGATTATTGTTTTTTAATGTATGTTTTAACACATGGTGTTAGGTTTAGGGCTTTGAACGCATGGATTTAGGTGTATTAGGTTTTAGTCTTAGGCTTATGGTCTATGGTTAGGACTTAACATAATTTTTTCTAAGAACCCTTTTACAACAATTGTCACAAGGTGACATTTTGAGACGTTTGTCACATGATGACAATAAACCACATGCCTATCGTCGACAAATGACGATATCGATCCTTTGCCATGATGACACCCATGTCGACACTAATCCTGAACAACCTGATCCCTAACCAACACTATCGATCTGTCGAAGCTAAACTGATGTGACGACAACACTGAATACTGATGACGACACTTGAACACTTGTGCAATTGAATCAACATAATCCCCCTGGATCATTCCTTTCCACTTGAAAGATTTTGGACCACAAAAGTTTCACTACACAAATAGTCGATTAGGGTAGAACTCCCTCCCTTTCCACCTTGACCTAATGATGTACCAATACATTTGATCAATCATTTGCAATTGATGACCCTGATGATGCTGACCATGGCACTTCTTGATTCGGTGACTTGTTTCATCCATCTGTAGTATGAACAACTTGCGACGATGGGCAAACAACTTGTTATCAACATGGCAATTGAATTCTTTCCACAAAGAATCATGAGTTAGTGATTCACAATCTTTGAGAACAGTCTCTACTAGATGTTGTTTAATACCATCAACATGTATAAATAATCTATTTTATGGAATGAAAAAGACAATCAAATATATACTTGACATCAAACCAATTATACTTTCCTGATTCCTGTTTACTAAGTGAAATTGCTGCACTAAACCTATCCAACTGTAAGGTGAAATTTTCTACAACTTAGTTTGATTTTGAAAGTATCGATTTAGCTGTTGATTTGTTTGAATCACTTTTAAATGATGTTTCCATTGATTAACACTTTCATTTGATGCATAAGTTCCCATTAGACACTTTGAAACTACGTTAGAAAATGCTTTGATATGAAAACAAATAGGTTTCCTCTCCACTTGAAAAGAGGTTTCCAAACTGTTCGAGACATGACATGGCGACACAATACAAGAGAAATTGAATACTGACTTTCCCCAATACTGACCTATATCCCTGTAACTGAAAATAAACATATTATCTGAAACAAGTCTATGATTAGACTCACATGTACCATTCACTACAATACACTGCTGATGATGATAGTTTCTAGAATTCAGTTGAATGAATGAGTTGAGAGTCATTCTGTCTTTAAGAAGATGCTCATATGAAATCAAATGTATCTCATGTTTCTTATCCTATTTATGAATAAGATTTCTTGGAAAATAATTAACCACCTTGACCAGTTGATCTATAAACTGAATCTCGCATTCCGAACAATCATCCTTATGTTGTTCCTTAATAAACATGAGTACATATTTACTTGAACTTATTAACTGCTTAACTTGATTTTAACAATTAAATCCAAGTTTGATTTGACTTTATGTGCCCTAACAATAAATTCAACCCCTTATTTCTTTAGGTGATATTTATGTTCTCTTCTGTAAAACAATGCATCTCTATCATAAAGATAAGGACTTCCTAAGGCAACTCCACATATGTCTACTGGGACCACATCTAACTCCACTTCATCAATGTAATTAGTTGTTATTGCAAATTTTAACTGACACTGCTTTGTGACATGTATCTGATTTGATTTATTAAGCCAACCTAATGGGTATGGTCTTGCATGATTCTGTGTCTCCAATCCCAATTGATTAACTATATATTTAGATATTAAATTTGCTTGCAATCCACTGTCAACCATTGTGTCAATCTTTGTATGCTTAGAAGTTATCCTTATGTTAAACAATTAAACTCTTTTATCCTCATGTGGAGGATTTATGTTTGAAGAAGATGCAATAGTTTTTGAACTTGAACCAGTTTTAGAATTTTTACCTCTCGTAACCATGGTGGTTATCCTACTTTCATCACCTAAATTTGAACCTAAATCGTGCTGGACTGCTACAATGGCCTTCTTTTCATCCTTCTCCTTAAGGAACTTTTTGGGCTTAAGTTTTGGATGAAGTTTCCAGCACTTTGATTCATCATGACCGATTCTATGGCAATGAGAACAAGTAGGTCTTTCCTTCTGAACGATCGCTGATTTCTTTCTCTTCAAATTGTTCTTTCCCTTACTATTACTAGAATCTTTGGTTTCCAACTCTCAAATTTAACATCAAGTTTCAAAAGATATGTTTTCTTAGGTTTCTTTTCCATTTCAGATTCTATGCTGGAAGAAGAAGAAGAAGAAGATGTGGATGGAGATGATGGAGGTGAAGGTGGTTTATCAGTATTCCCTTTACGTTTGTCCTTCTTCGATGGCTTTGAAGAAGAAGTTGCTTCTCTCGCTTTCTTGTCTTCGTACAATTCTCCCAACATCTGCTGCATGGTTAAGAACGCCTGTTGAAAATGTTCTTCACTCATCTTAGTTTCAGTGTTTTCACCTGCGTCAGGTCCTGACATGGTCGATTTCTGAACGAGTCGTTGCTTTCCAATCTCTGGATTGATCTGCTCAAGGATTCCTTCTCCTCGTTGTGAGTTTGACCTAGTTAACATTCAACGACACATTATACAAATGAAACCTACTCTGATACCAAATTATATGATCTGAAATGATCATAAACTAAAAACTAATGTAGAATTGATTAACCATTAATGGTTTGAATGTTAGCTGAAGCACGCAAACTGAGGAAAAAATACTTGAAAAGAACACTTTACGAAAACTGATTAAACATAAAATCGATTCATAACAGAAATGAAAACAGTAAAAACACATCGATATCAGACAAAAAATTGATGATGGAGTTCCTCCTTGATGAATTACGTCTCCGGGTCCGCTTTCAAGATGGGCAACCGTTTTTATTAGGAATGAGAAGAAGGTGTTGATTACATAGAGAAAAGACCAGACTGAATGTGCACTCAGGCACTTTTGATCATTGTCATCAGATAGCTCTCTGAACTAGCTTTCCAACACTGCTTACGGTTTCCAAAATTGACCCCGGATGCTCCCGAAACTCTGAAAACAAAATCGTATATGTCCTCTAGAATCTACATACAAAAGTCAAAAACCACTCTCTTGTGTTTCAATGGACAAATTTGCCTTTTAAAGGTGTGCAAATACACCAAAACCTCCTTGGCTAGTTTTGAGGTGAATATGGTTGCAAGTTGATGGTTTAGAAACTTGGTCTTGTGGTTCCATGACACCTAGGGCTAGCACCATTGTGGTCGAATTAGTTTTTGTAACAAAAAAATTAATAAAAACCCAAAAATACATTGGATTAACCATAAAACCGCAAACAATTATTTAACGGCATGTTGGACAACCGGTTTTCATTTGAACAGGTTTGCGATCAAACCATGGACTGCCAAGGTAACATTTTCCCCTGACGGTTCCGACGATGGTTGCACTAACTGCCGGATGTGATAGCTGCTCTGCGGTTCCCGAAGACCTGGCAGTCACTGCTAACCCTGCGATAACGTTAACTCCACGTTTTAACACTGGATTGTTTACATTACACATGGTTCTGACGCGGTCAGACCTGATGGTTACATAACCCCAATGGTTCCACACCTAATCACATGCTATCACCGTGGTTTAGAACCCCGTTGTGGTTAGGAACTGGCGGTTGGCTAACCCTCCTGCTTGCTCACATGACTATTAGTCATGCTATGGTTTGAGAACATAGTTAATGACTATGTTAAGAGTTTTGTATGTTTTACAATGTTTATAATAGCCCGAGAGGGTTTATACATAGGGTTGAGGGTTTTAGACTTAAGATTATTGTTTTTTAATGTATGTTTTAACACATGGTGTTAGGTTTAGGGCTTTGAACGCATGGATTTAGGTGTATTAGGTTTTAGTCTTAGGCTTAGAGTTTATGGTTACGACTTAACATTATTTTGTTTTAAGAACCCTTTTACAACAATTTTCACAAGGTGACATTTTGAGATGTTTGTCACATGACGATAATAAACCACATGCCTATCGTCGACAAACGATGATATCAATCCTTTGCCATGATGACACCCATGTCGACACTAATACTAAACAGCCTGATCCCTAACCAACACTGTCAATCTGTCAAAGTTGAACTGAAGTGACAACAACACTGAATACTGATGACGACACTTGAACACTTGTGCAATTGAATAAACGGAATCCTCCTGGATCATTAATCAACAATATGGGAAATTCTAGTAAATCTAGCATTGGTGAGATAATGTAGCAGATCTTAGGGTAGTTGATGAGTGTTCCCGCATCCTGTCCATGGGTCCAACCCAATACGTACCATATTTCCATTTCCAATCTTCCATGTCAATCCATTTATGATATATACAAGTGAGTTAAGGACCGCTCTCCAAACCATTGAAATGTTTTTTCTTTCCCAAGTAGGTTATCGGATCCAATCAAGGGGATAGAGTGGGGATATATAATTCTGGGTGACTGATCAGGTGCTCATGTCCTAAGTGTCGTAAAATGCTAAAAATTTAAAGTGTTTAGAACTAGTTCAAAGTTGAATGACTGGAAATTTCTCGTCTTCCTGATTCCGGCGCCAGAAACGGTTCGAAAAACGGTCGCCGTATGAGGAAGTTATGGCAAAAAGAAGAATTTGTCCATAACATTAGAAATTTTAATTTTTCAAAAAAAAATTAAAAAAGGAATATTCCGCCGGGCACGAAATCCGAGGCAACCACCAAACATTAAATGTAACTGCAGTTCAGTTGGCGGAAGTTTGGCAGGAGCGCCAAATTTGGCGGACCCGCCATAATTGGCGGAGCTAACTGGAGTTAACTAAAGTTAGCTGGAGTTTTTCTAGGGGCAAACTGGAGAAACTTTAAATGGCCATAACTTTGGCTAGGAAAGTCGGTTTTGGACGAATTTTTTTTTGATTTTGGGTATTTTTGACCTTCTAAAGCCATTGGTGTAGGTATTACAGCCATCTGAGGTCATTTACATAGGTTTTCGAGCCGTGAAAGTTCTAGGAGCCACCAGGGCCCAGTTTTGTGAAGACTGTATAGGGTTGCAGGTATCCATTGGAGGTGATCCAATAGTCAATCCTGAAGGATTCAAGTGTTCTGAATCCATTTTTACCATCTATTTCTCCTGTAGATGCTTCTATTCAGCTGTATTTTCAATTTGAGCATTTAATAAAAACAAGGACAAGCCCGGTTGGGAGCTTTGGACCCAGCAGACGTAGCCCTGGAGGGGGTGAACTGATTTATCAACTTCTTTTGCATTTGTGGTTGATTTATTTTGCAGATCAAATTCATTTTAATGTGTTAAAAAATAAAAGGAAATAACTCTGCTATGCTTAAATGGGTCATGAACAACTGAAAATTTCATGTGTTTTCTTTCTGCAAGACATGGAAATCTTTTAAACATGTTTAATTCTGAATTGAATACCTTGCAAACAAATTTCAAGTAGTTTCAAATTCAGATCAAGTTGGTATCAGAGCCAGGTTTTTGTGCAAAGATCTTCTAACTGTCTTGCAAAGTATTGATGCTTACCAGGTTGAAACTTAAAACAGAGGAAGGACAGTTGACTAGAGAACGAGAGAATCCTTAGTCAAGGAAGGCCAGAGAGCCATCACCTCCACCTTCAATTTCACCCTCAAGAGTCTCAGCAGAAGCTTCAAGAATGTCTGCACATGAAGGAGAAATTCCTACAGAGACAGATCCAAGAGAAGAAGAAAGAGTCTTCAGAAAGGCTTTCTTGGACCTCACTGAAATGGTGAGGATATTGTACCAAGAAAGAAATGAGAAAATGGCTGGAGAAGGGTCCAAACATCCACATGAAGGAGAGGGCTCTTCAGGAGGTAAGAAGGATGATGATCATTCCAAGAAAGGACATGGAGGAAATGGTGATCCACCACCCCCATCTTCACCTTCTTCCTCTTCATCCTCGTCTTCTTCTGTTCATAAGCATAGATCCTTTGGAAAAAGTCCTTTTTTGAAGCTTGATGTAAAATTCGAATTACCTATGTTTAATGGTGAAGTGAATGCAGAAAATCTTAACAACTGGATTAGGCAGTTGGAAGTTTACTTGAGGATCCAGAATATGCATGATGATGCCACAAAGATTTAGTTGGCTTCTTTGAGAATGGATGGAGAAGCATTGGTCTGGTGGGAGGCCAAGACTAAAGAGGAGATCAAGAAATTTGGTAAGGTTACCTTAACATGGCCTGAATTTCTGTTAGCCATTAAAAAACAGTTTTATCCTCTTGCTCACATGCAGAAGGCCATTATGAATTGGCAAAATTTCAGACAACTTAAGGGTCAGAGTGTCCAAGACTACACCCAAGAATTCAGGAGAAGAGCTCTCTTGTTAGGGGTAGATTTGTAGACCCAGGAAACCTTGCTGAAATACATCGGTGGCTTGCATAGCTACCTTAGACACACCATCTTGATGTTTAACCCTACTAGCCTGGATGAGGTTTTTGTCCAAGCTACCCATTTAGAGGCAAGGGGAAAAAACCCATTTGAAGAGGGTAGAAACAAGCCCCCCAAGGGGAAAAACAAAGAGAAAACCTCCAAGGGAAAGAGCAAAAAGAATGCATCTGTCAAACAGGAGAGTGAGAAAGTGATCTGTAAACACTGTTCTAAACCAGGCCATGAGGAGAAAAACTGTTGGAAATTATATCCTGAAAAAAGACCTCAATTTAACAAATCCAAAGGGAAACAGAAAACTGCTGCTACTACATCTACACCACAAGATTTAGGGGAAGATTTAGGTGATGAAACCAAAATTGCAGCCATGGGTTTGCGTTGATGCCTCGAAAATCGCTGCAACAACATCGGGGATAACCACCCGGTCCGGACCTTAGTACAGCTCCTTTTCCGTTTGGAATAGTGGCTCCGACTGGGGATAATGGGACCAGTTTCCCAAAAGCAGATAAACGGGATGAATGGATGATAAAACTGAGCTAGCGATGGGCGAATGACTAAATCTATTGACAAAAATAAAAGAACTATAACCTATCCTGGGAATCTATTTAGCTTTGAAGTGTAGCGTTTGATGGTCTGTGTCTATAGACAAGCATATAGATGACTCTATCTATCAGACGCAGATATTAATTCATTTTACGATTGCTGTGCCTAAATAGTTAAGCAAAGCGATTAAGCGATATTACTAAACTCATTATTATATCATTGACACATGCATGATTGAAAGGAAAGCATACTATAAAACATCCAATAGTGGAACGAATATGGAACTGCTGTTAAAACATATGCATGCGATCAATAATAGCAAAGATAACCAAATAACAATTTACATAACAGGAATGGATTCAGACATAGATAGAAATACCATATGAGCTGCGCAACACTCCCAATATCAATCGCTATTTGTAGTTCTTCCTTCAACGCAAAAACATTCTAGTGCACAATTGCATAAAATCTTCTTTGTTGAATTAAGAACAACTGGTCCAGTTTTATAAAAAAGAATATTGACTGAAGCACAATAGTGCAAACTTCAGTCTTTTAAGTCTGTTACAAAACTTTACGACCCTTTCCAAAACAACGAAAGGGTCTATAAATACTAAACTAATCTAAATATCTAATAAACAGAAATCCTACTTAATTGGCATCAATAACTTTTGATCCTATTTTTGTCATGCGATCTGGCAAGCGGGAGCATGATTCATCAAGTCGGCTGCTTTCCTTTGAATCTGAGCTGACTTATCGCAAGCATTGGCTCTACTTCAGGAGGTTTGTGAGGCGCGAACTGAGCTGGGCGGCATAGGTGGCATCCGGAATATCGGGAATTATACACCCGATTGCATCTGTTAAACACTTAAGGGCGGCTCGCTGTGTGTGCGGCTTAATCAGGAAAAGCCAATATGCATCGAAGGTCAAAGTGTTAACCCCAGTGATCAATCTCCCCTTTTCCTCTAAGTCAGGATAACACGTTTGTTCTATCATATTTGTTGTTGTTATGCTTCCTGGTGTACACTGGGAAATCATGTTTGCTAAGTAGAGGGTGTTGTTGACCAGATCAACTAGATTGCTGGTAGTTGATTTACATCTTGAAGCCGCCCTTTCCGCTTTCATCACTTGAATTTTCCATTCTGTGAAGAGTATGTCCTTATATGTTTCTTGGATCTTGGGCAAATTCGCTGCTTTTCCCACATCAGAATCTTGCCAATCAAGATACGCGGTTATTGTTTCTTCAGCTTGGTCTAACTCATTCCTGGCCTTCTCTACCTGCTGACTGACGGATATAGTTAGTTCACACAATGGCTCTGCCTCAGTGAGTTGTTGACATAGGAGCCTAATTTGCGATATTAATGCATTGTTTATTTGCAATGCTTCTGCTCTGAACTCCTCCACTTTTTGAGTGCCTTTTATGTTTTCGAGCTGTGATGACAATTGAGCTATTTGCTCATCCTTCGTTTTCATCATTTGCTCATTTGCTGCCCTTACTTGTGCCAATGCCTCCGATAACTCCTTCTGTTTCTGGATTGCACTTTGGTCGATCCTCTGCTTTTCTGCCTGCAACTGCTGAGTCAATTGACTGTTCATTTGTTGCTATGTCAACAATTGTTGCTCCGCGTGCTCTGCCTTCTGCTTTGTCTCGGCCAATTCTGCCTGTAGTGAAAAAATTTCTTGGTCCTTAGTCTTCAGTAGAAGACTTACCTCCGATGCCTTGTTGATTGTTGCTGCGGAATAGGCTCCTGCATACTGTGACAGCTTTGTTAGGTCATCAGAGGGGTCTAATTCCTCCTTCCATACTACATTGCCCGTGACTGTTTGCTCTGGAAAGATAGAAGGCTGATCAGTCCTTCGTCGTTTCCTTGATCGCTTTACAACTGCTCTATGCCTCGGGCTGTAGAAAACATCCAGGGGAGGAATATCTTCCACCTGGAGAATGATTTGATCGGAAGGGTCTTTTGGAATTACCTCAACATCCTTAGAAATGGGTGGGCCGCTGGTTCCACTTAGAACCTGAGGTGAAGTGATGTCCTGTGTATCATTTGTCTTGGAAGTGTCCCCATCTTTTGAACATTCCAATCCACTGATGATAGAATGAAACTGCTGCCATTCCTGGAGCAATTTGGAGTCTATAGTAGTGTCCATATTGACATCAGTGGTGGTCTGTTTCTCCTTTTCGGCTTGGGACTCCTCCCGTTCTTTTTCCTGCTCTTTCTTCTGTTGCTCCTCTTGTTCCTTCTGTTGCCTTTCCTCTTGTTCTTTCTTTAGCTGTTCCTCTTTCTCTTTCCTCTGTCTTTCCTCATTTTCCTTCCTCTGCCGTTCTTCTCGTGCTCTGTGCTGCTTTCCTGCTTGCTCTTTTCTCTGCCTTTCTGCCTGTTCTTTTTTATGATCTTTTGTTATAACAGGAGGTTGGCTCGACTGTTGCCGACCGGGCTCGCTTGATGATGTAGCTGGGGTCGTTGCCAGTAAATATAGAGGTAGAGTTTGCAACCTCTGTTCTCTAAGTTTATTGAACTCAGTTAACCCTTCATCATTATATTTCATTCTAGCGAGTTCTCTAGCCTGACCTATTGATTCAGAGGCAATGAACAAGTCGTCAAACACATCTTCTTGATGCTCAAATTTCGTCAATTTGGCCTGTTCTAATGCAGTATAGGCAATTTTCTTTGGATCAAATGGCCTATTTGGGATAGTGGCCAGAGTTAAGGATTGAATCTTTGTAGCTTCCTTTTCTGCATGTTTGAGATCATGCAGAGTATAGACACCACATCTCAAGGGAAAAGAGGGCCAGCCTTGCTTTTTATTCTTCTTAAGTGTTTGTGTAACACTCGGAAATGATTTGGTAAGAGATTTCCCTTGCTAGAAGTTTATCTGGAATATACAAAGGGAGAACATGCGGATTGGCTTGGCTGCCAAAAACTCTAATATAGGAAAACCTCTCTTCTCCAAACCAACTTGCTATCGCTGGTAAATCAAACGAAGCCTGATAGGAAATCTTGGGAATGGGCTTATCAAAAATAGAATAATAAATGGGCACCATAAAACCATTGCAGATTTGGTACAGATGGTGCTTGTAAGAAGACTTCCACAATTTCTGGTGATATATATGGATGGGTGAGGGGTCTTGCGCAGTCCACCTCCAACCGAGGACGGGAAACTCAGAATTGAAACATAATGTATCTAAAATATATGCACTGTAATAGAATGGGGGAATTTTCCTTTCAGTGACAATGGTGTTACTTCTAAAATCACGAACAGCTATGGCTAGTTTATCCGAGAGAATAGTGGCCCAATCCATAATTATATTGTTCACGGCTGCTTCCATTAGAGGAACCATTTCTATGGTAAAACTAGCAGAGTCATGCAATCCCCACAGTCTACACATCATTATTCCCGCATAACAATATGGAGAAGCCAGAGAATCGACCGAGTACTTACCGGAAGACTCGTGCTTGTGTTTGGCTGGATTCTGCCTCCAATCCCGGATGGGTTCGGATTCCTTTTCATTATCGCTTGCAAACTTCTCCAGGAACGCCTTGTTATACACCTTCTCTGGCTCGGGCAAATGATACATTTGCCTTAGATCATCGGCCTTGAAAGATCCGAAAATTCTCCCATCTCTGGTGTTAAAAGTTCTGTCTAGGATTGGAATTTCTTCAATTGCCCATCTTACGACGTCTGTATAGGGGAGAATCTGCTCTCTGGCCGCTTTTCTGTGAAGGAAAGAGTCGGCCAAATCTTTGAGAGTGCTATCAGACTTCCGGAGTAAGTCTACGCCTGCTTCCGTTACTGTCTTCGTTGGCTGTTCAGCTTCAATCAGATCGTATGTGCCTCGCCAAGAAACTCTGTTGAGACCAGTACACGTAGTATCAGAAATTAAGCCCTTCATCATTTTATCCACAGCAGCTTGTCCTGCTACTGGTGTAGTGGAAGCGCCTGCGGTCTTCTTAGATTTCTTCCCCATCTTGTTTGAACTTCCTTCTATGGATGAATTCTGCACAGGGGCGCAAATATACGTAACACAGAGAAATAGCAATAGAAACTTGCAAGTGATGAGAAAATATGGACAAATGCGTAATAAGGGATTAGCCTCTAAAATGGGCGCGGACACAATCCATGGGAAGATTTTAGGACTCATGATCACATTAATTGGCCGTTTAAAACCTGTCATCCCTTAAATACCCATTATATCGTTATTCGGCTGAATGACCCATTTAAGCGTGCTGTGGGCATTTTGGCGGTTGAGCGCAGGTAAATGATTGCTTAACCGATCATGCTTTAAATATGAATGTATTGTGATATCCCATCACTTAACGGCTTTTTATTGAAAACGGTGCTTTATCGCATCGCGTTGGGAGAATGAGGATTACAAAGTGCACATATAGTGTATCGCCGATCGCCGATAGCGATATCGCATCGCATCGGGGGTATGACCTGGGCGCCTTAATGATGTGCATTGGATATTGCCGATTGCCGATTGCCGACTGCCGATATCGCATCGGCGGAAAGCTTTGTGCGCATTAAGACTTAAGTGAAGATTACCGCCGATATTCAATCGCCGATTGCGCATCGCGTCGGGGCTAATGGCATGGGGTGCTTTAAAGTGTGCATGAAGTATTGCCGATTGCGATATCGCATCGGCGGACATCAATATGCCCTTATTTATATTTCTTATGTCATTGCGATATGCGATCTTGCGATCACTTTATCGCAATGACAAAGATTTGCTTTATTTCTTTAAATGGGTTGTTCAAAAGGGTTTTATAAAATGAGTTCATTTGATTATCGGACCTTTTTGAACAATAAAAGTATTGATACCAATTAAACTTTAAAGGGACCCATTTCATATGTTAATGTTTATAAATAAAAATAATATGAAATGGGGGGTTGTTGTAGGGCACAACAATTGGCGATTCGCTGGAAGAACCAGTTATCTCTGGAAATTGTAGAAATACTTAAGCTTTTTCAGAATAGAGTTTCAATCAAAGGGGAAAATTCTAATATAACCAGATATATATGCATTCTGAATAAAATGAAACTATTTTGTTGACTTCCTCTTCTTTAAGAAAATAAATACATTCTAAGTTTAAAATAGGCCTTTATTGGTTTATAATGATAAAATAGAATACCGTTCCAAATCAGCTTTTATAGTAAACTCATCTGCCATAGGTAGAGCCTCTGCTGCCAGCAAACGTTTATAGTTTCGACAGGGATACCTTTTAACCATGCTATTGTCCATTGTTCCATTCAATTAAGAGTGTGACTAACAGAATGAATTCAAAATATGTTTTCATATTTTGTATTTCATTTCCTTTTTTTTGTTATTGATAAGATAAAAAGCCATTGTCCTGGTTTGGTGGCCAGCTATTGACAATGCCATTCACTGGTAGTAATCTAACTGAACAAGTTGGCTCATGATGAGACCCCTTGTCTTGTAATTTCAAGCCATCACCCTGTTTTGATATGCAGTATTGGTAATGTCAGTCAAACTATTTCCCTATGAACCTGGTAAGCAGGCTTTGCAATAAGACCTCTTATCTTTAATATCTTATATTTTAGAATTACACTCTGAATAATCATAAACTTTAGTGAATGGGATGGACAATCTTTTCCTTAAGATAAATGGATGACAGGGCAAGAGTTGAAGATGCTGAAATTGGATTGGCTTCCATCTTAATATTGATAACCTTTTGAGACCAATTTTGAAAACAGAAAATGATTTACAATACTTCTATGCTTTGAGAGGAGTTCACAAAACTTGAACTGTGGTTTCAGAATACAAGGATACCTAATTTCCTAGAAATTATCCCTTTTGGTTAAGAGTTCTATTACTAAAAAGAAAATATTCATACCACTTCTGTAGGGCAACTCTTCAAACACAGCAAAAAGTCAATGGAAGATAACTTACAACCTTATTTCCTAAAAATCCTACAAACTACAAAATCCTATCAAATGGAAGGAGAAGGGGTTACCTCCTCAATTAAAGAATTTCTTCAAGATAAGGCCATTAACAGGGAGAGAATCCCTCATACCTGATAAATCTTGCAATATAAAGGTTGAATGGCCTATCTTTTCACAGATCTGAAATGGTCCAAGCCACAACTTCTGGAATTTGGAGTGTTTGCCCTTGTCCTCATGGGCTTTGTCCCATTTCAGAACTAAATCACCGACTTGGAATTGTTTTGAACCGGATAAGACTGAATCAAAAGCTGCTTTGATGACTTGCTGATGTTTGGCATGGATAACCTTGGCTTTTTCTCTTTCCTCTTCTAATTTTAGAATTTGATCATGTCTAAGCTGAATAGAGGAGGAAGGACTTTCCTCAATGAACTGCACTAGGGCTAAAGAAGGAATTACCAGATTTGTGGGTAGTATTGCTTCTTTTCCATATGCAAGATTAAACGGAGAAGTTCCAATAGAAGCTTTCTGTGTTATCCTATCAGCCCATAATGCAAACACTAAGGATTTGTGCCAATTTCTATGATTTTGTTCGATAGTTCGCTTAATGATTTTAATCAGATTCTTATTAGTTGATTCTGCTAAACCATTACCTTGGGGATAGTAATTAGCAGAATACTTTAACTTAAATCCTCTTTTAATAGCGAAATCAAACATAGCATTGCCTGAGAAATAAGAAGCATTATAAAAAACAAGAGCATTTGGGACACCAAACCTGGTAATGATGAATTGATCTATGAATTCAATGATTGCTTCAGAATTTGCTGTCTTTAAAGGGATTGCATCAACCCACTTAGTAAAATAATCGGTAGTAGTAAGGATATACTTATGCTGTTTGGAAGAAGGTGGATTAATTTCCCCAATGATATCCAATCCCCATTGCTCAAAGGGCTGTTCAATGTTGACTGGTTGCAAAGGGAAAGCCGGTTTACGTTGTCTTCCACTAGCAGTTTGACAATTGAGACATTTCTTTACATACTCGTGGGCATCTTTAAACAGAGTAGGCCAATAGTATCCAGCATGAATAATCTTGTGAGCTGTTGTGTCAGCTCCAAAATGTCCTCCTGCTGGTCCATCATGTAACTCCTGCAAAACTTTTTTGGCTTCAGGTTTCTCAAGGCATCTTAATAAAACAGAATCATAATTCTTCTTAAAAAGCACATCATCAATAATTGTAAAATTCTTCGCTTTTAACCTAATGGCCCTTTTGTTCTTGTAAGATAGATTTGGAGGTGCATAACCATTCTTCAAATAAAAGATTAAATCTGCATATTGGGATTCGGAATCAGTAACACTTATCTGATTGATTTCTTCAGTCTGACCTGTATTACTTGATTCTGGAATGTTTGATGCTCCCGCCAATATCCTGCAAAAACCTTGACCCCTAACAATCTTTGTTGGTTTAATTTGTAAGTCATATTCTTGAAGCGCTGTGACCCAATTTGCCCTTTTTTCACCTAGTTATTTTTGGATTAATAGTTGCCTAACTGCTGGGAAAGGAACTATAACCTTTGTGTGGGTTTTCAAAAGGAAGGGTCTATAATGCTTGACTGCTTTAAATACAGCAAAGGCTTGTTTTTCTACATCGGAGTAATTCAATTCAGCACCCTGAAGATTTGAGCTGAAGAACGAAATGGGTGCTTCCAAATTGTGTTCATTTAGTTGCGTGAGTACTGCAGCATAAGATACGTCGGATGCAATGGTATACAATGTAAAATGATTAGAAAAATTTGGAGTATTCAAGGCTGGGGCATTGATTATTGATTGCTTGATTATATCAAAAGCTTGCTTTTCTGCTGATCCCCACTTAAAGACTGAATTCTTCTTGATCATTGTTTGGAGTGGCAAAATAATTTGAGAAAAATCTGTAACAAATCTTTTAACAAAATTGATCTGGCCTAAAAATGACTGCATCGACTTTCTATTGTGTGGGAAAGGGATCTCAGAGATTTCTTTGATCCGATCAGGATCAATATAAATGCCATCTTTGGACACGATAAAACCCAAGAGCTTCCCTTGATCAAGAGCAAAGAATGACTTTTTAGGGTTCAGAGAAATACCATATCTTTTGCAACGTTGAAAAATTTGATTTAGATCATGCAAATGATTACATCTCTTCTTAGAGAATACAGTAATATCGTCTAGATAGACGACTATTGTTCTATTAATCAACCCTCTAAAAGCTATATCCATAGCTCTTTGGAATGTCGCTCCTGCATTTATAAGTCCAAACGGCATTTTCTGATATGCATATGTTCCCCATTTTGTTCTAAATGTAGTTTTAAGCTAGTCGTCAGGATGAACCAGGACTTGGTTGTATCCTGAGAAACCGTCTAGAAAGGACATCAATTCAGAGCCTGCCACTGATTGAAGTATTTGCTCCATAGTAGGCAATGGGAAATTGTCTTTCAAGCTTGCTTTGTTCAAGTTTCTGAAATCAATACAAATTCGAATGTCGCCATTTTTCTTTCTGACTGGCACCATATTAGAGACCCAGTTTGAGTGTCGGACTGGAAAAATAATCTTGGCTTTTAGGAGTTTGTTAAGTTCTGACTTTATCTGGCTCTCTAAGTTTGGATGTATTTTTCTTAACTTCTGCTGAATCGGTTTCTGATCGGGAAGCATTGGAATAGTATGTTGGATAATAGATGTATCATAAGTCTTCAAATCATCGTACTTCCAAGCAAAAACCTGTTTGTTCTTCCTTAACAGTCTAATGAATGCTTCTTTCTCTTCAGAAGAAAGTCCTAATCCTAAATTGATATTTTGAGGAGCTTGCTCAGTACCTAAATTTATCAATTCAAACCCTAGGGTAGAGCTTTGGAGCTTTGCATTAATTACAGGTTTAAACCTGTCTTTAATATCATAAAGATCTTCTAGCTTTACTACAGGCTTAGGAATTGCATTTTCTTGAGGTGTTTCTTTCATTTGGGAGTCATGCTCATCTTCTTCAATGATTTGATCGTCATAGGACTTTTCAGAAGTTAGAAATTGTAAAATATCCTCATCATGGTTGAATACTCTCCAATTAGTGACATTATCGGGAATTGAAGGCCTAAAAATCAATTCTACAGAAAATCTATCAGGGCTGTAGTCTTCAGAAGGTAGAAGCTTGGAAGCTACATTGGCTAGTAGGTCGGCTGCCGAGTTTTGCGACCTAGGAATGGAGGAAATGTTAAATGCTGAAAAATGTGAGGTAAGATCTTGTACTAGCGATTGATAATGCTTGAGGTGATTTGAAAGACAATGAATTGCATTCCTCACCTGTTTAACAATAATTTCAGAATCGCCGAATACTTTTAGATATTGCACTTTAAGGCCGATGGCTTTATATAATCCCTGGACTAAAGCTTCATATTCAACTGTGTTATTAGTGCATTCAAATTCTAGCCTACAGGACAGCATTGTCTTTTCTCCTTGCGGACTAACCAAAATGCAACCTGCTCCTGAGCCCTCGCTGGACTTAGAGCCATCAAAATATAAAGACCAAAATAAAGAAGTATTATCAAATGTATTTACAGTTTTCTCAGCATCATTGAAACATCTAGACCTATCTGTTTGTGAAAAATTCTCAATTTGAGATGTAAAATGATTGACTGAGAAAGGGGATGGTTGGGCAACAAAGTTGCTGAAGAATGACTCTGATGAATAATTCCCCAAAATGTTGTTGCTAAATGCTACAGGCTGGTTCTCTTGCTCAAATTCAGTAACTGTGTGGGTCATGTGTTTCTCTCGATCGATCCTTATTTGATTTGGCTTGCCCTTGTAGGGAAGCCACATATGTGACCAATCTGTGGAAATATACCCATGCAATTTTTCGGACCAATCTCTACTCAGAATTAAACCGTAAAATTCAGGTATATCGGCTATTAGGATGTCAATCCTTTGTACAACTCTGGGATCAGCAGATAACCTGATAGTTACGGAATTAATCTCTCCAACAACCTGGACTTTAGTCCTGTCCAACTGTACAATATGAATGGCAGATTTCTGAGGTTCAATGTTCAGTTTGGAACAAACTGAAGCTGGCATTATGTTAGATGATGCCCCTGAGTCAATTAAACAGTTGTGCAGGTTTCTGTTATAAATCTCATAGGTCAGCAGGAAGGGTGGAGTATGAGAATTTGATCTATCTCCAATCAAACTGAATCAGTAGCTTCAACCATACCGGGAGGAGGTTGGCCTGAATCATTAGCAGCTTTTGCACTAGGAAGTGGTGTAGAGGGAACAACATTCAATTCTTTAAGAAGTAATTTTTGCTGATGCTTTAATTTACTAAGCTCAAACATGGTTATGTTTGCTTTAGTTTTCTTCATGTCATCAACAATATTGTATTCCATTGAATCGGATACCACCAACGTTTTAGATGTTGAAGGAGAATTAGAAGTTGAAGGCTGGTTTTGGGGAACTACTGCGGGTGATTTCTTTGGAGGTACTTTTTCCTTTGTTGTGGCAGCACCTGCACTCCTTTTCTTTGAAGTTGCCTGGACAGGTTCAGAAGTACTTCTACTCCTAGTAGTGACCGGGAAGGCTTCTTCTTCATTGTCAGTATCAGAGTTAGGGAGTATAAAATCCCACATTCTGTGGCATTCAGCTACTTCTTCTTCATCATCAGTTTGTGAGGTTGTTTCCTCCTCCTCTTCTTCTTGCTCTGAATCTGCGTTAGATATGACATTCGGTGGCTTTGATTCAGTTCTCTTATAGGTCCTAAATGGTCTTTTGTTTGAGGTTTCGACGACCTGTTTCTTTATGTCCACCATTTCGTTAGACAAAGTTTTCAGGACCTTTTGCAAACCCTCCATGTCATATGGGTCCTTTGGGGCCTTCTTCTTAGAATCTTCTTTGAAAGAGACTTTTTTGGCTTTTCTGTCTTCCAGAGCAGCCTTCTTCTCTAGAGCATTGATGCGCTTTTCTACAGCAAGTGCTTCTTTCATGTTTTCAGCTAAGGTAGGTTTCCCTGCCCTGTCTACAAAAATAGCAATATTGGCAGGTAGGGCGGTGATATACCATTCGCTACAAATTTGTTCACTTGGTTTGGAAGCTGTAGGGATTTTATTCAGGAGTTTATTAAAACGAGCATTAAATTCCTTAATTGGTTCCCTATGTTCAATTCTCAGATTGGAGAGATCGTTTATTAAAGTAGCCAAAGACCTATCATCTCCATATTTGGTAAGAAACTGCTCTTGGCAAGTGTTCCAACTGGTAATGGAACCAGAGGGTAAAGAGAAATACTAGGATCCTGCTGACCCTTGTAAGGTGTAAGGGAAAAGTCTAACAACAACATCTTGTTCTGTTACTCCTTTTAAGTTGACAACTAACATGAAATTATTGATGTGTTCCTCAGCTTGGGTTTCATCATCTGGATTAAACTTGGGTAGCCACTTTTCAGGGTAATCTGGTAATGGATGCAATGGCGCAGGCATATTGACTGCACCAGGTCTGGTCCATGGATCTGCCATTGTAATAGCAACAGTGGTTGATACTACTGTTGGAATTCCATATGTATGAGAAGGAAATGATATTGAGGAGTGGGCAGGTTGAGATGCTGAAGCTTCTAATCCCTGGTGAACAACAATATGTAATGGAGGAGTGGATGATTGACTTTGCAGAGGAGAAGATGGAATGGAGGATATGGATGAAAGCTCTCCACTATCAGATCCTTCAGTATATTTTTTAGCCTTTTTCCTTTTGGGTAAAGGGAACTCGGTGGGTTCAATACCAAGCTTTTCGCTTTGAAGTCTGGTGAGAGGATGAGATAAATTGAACTGCGAAGTCGCACTGCTTTGTGATACCTCAGATTTTTGTGGCGAAATCAAGAAGCTCTGAAGTTTGTGGATAAGAGACTGGACTTCAGGTGATTCAAGACTTAATTGTTCTGGAGTATGATGAGTTTGAACAGTGGTAGTTGATTCCTCTTCTTCTTGTTTGGATACCGACGAACCAGTATGCAAATAGGAAGATTGAGGGGATGCGGAGGGAGAATTACTCTTAGAATGGCTTATAGGTTTTGACTTATGTGCCATTCACAGTTAATGGCCCTCCTTCTAGCGCCAAAAATGTTGATGCCTCGAAAATCGCTGCAACAACATCGGGGATAACCACCCGGTTCGGACCTTAGTACAGCTCCTTTTCCGTTTGGAATAGTGGCTCCGACTAGGGATAATGGGACCAATTTCCCAAAAGTAGATAAACGGGATGAATGGATGATAAAACTGAGCTAGCGATGGGCGAATGAATAAATCTATTGACAAAAATAAAAGAACTATAACCTATCCCGGGAATCTATTTAGCTTTGAAGTGTAGCGTTTGATGGTTTGTGTCTATAGACAAGCATATAGATGACTCTATCTATCAGACGCAGATATTAATTCATTTTACGATTGCTGTGCCTAAATAGTTAAGCAAAGCGATTAAGCGATATTACTACACTCATTATTATATCATTGACACATGCATGATTGAAAGGAAAGCATACTATAAAACATCCAATAGTGGAACGAATATGGAACTGCTGTTAAAACATATGCATGCGATCAATAATAGCAAAGATAACCAAATAACAATTTACATAACAGGAATGGATTCAGACATAGATAGAAATACCATATGAGCTGCGCAACACTCCCAATATCAATCGCTATTTGTAGTTCTTCCTTCAACGCAAAAACATTCCAACAACGACAATAGTGCACAATTGCATAAAAGCTTCTTTGTTGAATTAAGAACAACTGGTCCAGTTTTATAAAAAATAATATTGACTGAAGCACAATAGTGCAAACTTCAGTCTTTTAAGTCTGTTACAAAACTTTACGACCCTTTCCAAAACAACGAAAGGGTCTATAAATACTAAAATAATCTAAATATCTAATAAACAGAAATCCTACTTAATTGGCATCAATAACTTTTGATCCTATTTTTGTCATGCGATCTGGCAAGCGGGAGCATGATTCATCAAGTCGGCTGCTTTCCTTTGAATCTGAGCTGACTTATCGCAAGCATTGGCTCTACTTCAGGAGGTTTGTTGAGGCGCGAACTGAGCTGGGCGGCATAGGTGGCATCCTGAATATCGGGAATTATACACCCGATTGCATCTGTTAAACACTTAAGGGCGGCTCGCTGTGTGTGCGGCTTAATCAGGAAAAGCCAATATGCATCGAAGGTCAAAGTGTTAACCCCAGCGATCAATCTCCCCTTTTCCTCCAAGTCAGGATAACACGTTTGTTCTATCATATTTGCTGTTGTTATGCTTCCTGGTGTACACTGGGAAATCATGTTTGCTAAGTAGAGGGTGTTGTTGACTAGATCAACTAGATTGCTGGTAGTTGATTTACATCTTGAAGCCGCCCTTTCCGCTTTCATCACTTGAATTTGCCATTCTGTGAAGAGTATGTCCTTATATGTTTCTTGGATCTTGGGAAAATTCGCTGCTTTTCCCACATCAGAATCTTGCCAATCAAGATACGCGGTTATTGTTTCTTCAGCTTGGTCTAACTCATTCCTGGCCTTCTCTACCTGCTGACTGACGGATATAGTTAGTTCGCACAATGGCTCTGCCTCAGTGAGTTGTTGACATAGGAGCCTAATTTGCGATATTAATGCATTGTTTATTTGCAATGCTTCTGCTCTGAACTCCTCCACTTTTTGAGTGCCTTTTATGTTTTCGAGCTGTGATGACAATTGAGCTATTTGCTCATCCTTCGTTTTCATCATTTGCTCATTTGCTGCCCTTACTTGTGCCAATGCCTCCGATAACTCCTTCTGTTTCTGGATTGCACTTTGGTCGATCCTCTGCTTTTCTGCCTGCAACTGCTGAGTCAATTGACTGTTCATTTGTTGCTGTGTCAACAATTGTTGCTCCGCGTGCTCTGCCTTCTGCTTTGTCTCGGCCAATTCTGCCTGTAGTGCAAAAATTTCTTGGTCCTTAGTCTTCAGTAGAAGACTTACCTCCGATGCCTTGTCGATTGTTGCTGCGGAATAGGCTCCTACATACTGTGACAGCTTTGTTAGGTCATCGGAGGGGTCTAATTCCTCCTTCCATACTACATTGCCCGTGACTGTTTGCTCTGGAAAGATAGAAGGCTGATCAGTCCTTCGTCGTTTCCTTGATCGCTTTACAACTGCTCTATGCCTCGGGCTATAGAAAACATCCAGGGGAGGAATATCTTCCACCTGGAGAATGATTTGATCGGAAGGGTCTTTTGGAATTACCTCAACATCCTTAGAAATGGGTGGGCCGCTGGTTCCACTTAGAACCTGAGGTGAAGTGATGTCCTGTGTATCATTTGTCTTGGAAGTGTCCCCATCTTTTGAACATTCCAATCCACTGATGATAGAATGAAACTGCTGCCATTCCTGGAGCAATTTGGAGTCTATAGTAGTGTCCATATTAACATCAGTGGTGGTCTGTTTCTCCTTTTCGGCTTGGGACTCCTCCCGTTCTTTTTCCTGCTCTTTCTTCTGTTGCTCCTCTTGTTCCTTCTGTTGCCTTTCCTCTTGTTCTTTCTTTCGCTGTTCCTCTTTCTCTTTCCTCTGTCTTTCCTCATTTTCCTTCCTCTGCTGTTCTTCTCATGCTCTGTGCTGCTTTCCTGCTTGCTCTTTTCTCTGCCTTTCTGCCTGTTCTTTTTTATGATCTTTTGTTATAACAGGAGGTTGGCTCGACTGTTGCCGACCGGGCTCACTTGATGATGTAGCTGGGGTCGTTGCCAGTAAATCTAGAGGCAGAGTTTGCAACCTCTGTTCTCTAAGTTTATTGAACTCAGTTAACCCTTCATCATTATATTTCATTCTAGCGAGTTCTCTAGCCTGACCTATTGATTCAGAGGCAATGAACAAGTCGTCAAACACATCTTCTTGATGCTCAAATTTCGTCAATTTGGCATGTTCTAATGCAGTATAGGCAATTTTCTTTGGATCAAATGGCCTATTTGGGATAGTGGCCAGAGTTAAGGATTGAATCTTTGTAGCTTCCTTTTCTGCATGTTTGAGATCATGCAGAGTATAGACACCACATCTCAAGGGAAAAGAGGGCCAACCTTGCTTTTTATTCTTCTTAAGTGTTTGTGTAACACTCTCGGAAATGATTTGGTAAGAGATTTCCCTTGCTAGAAGTTTATCTGGAATATACAAAGGGAGAACATGCGGATTGGCTTGGCTGCCGAAAACTCTAATATAGGAAAACCTCTCTTCTCCAAACCAACTTGCTATCGCTGGTAAATCAAACGAAGCCTGATAGGAAATCTTGGGAATGGGCTTATCAAAAATAGAATAATAAATGGGCACCATAAAGCCATTGCAGATTTGGTACAGATGGTGCTTGTAAGAAGACTTCCACAATTTCTGGTGATATATATGGATGGGTGAGGGGTCTTGCGCAGTCCACCTCGAACCGAGGACGGGAAACTCAGAATTGAAACATAATGTATCTAAAATATATGCACTGTAATAGAATGGGGGAATTTTCCTTTCAGTGACAATGGTCTTACTTCTAAAATCACGAACAGCTACGGCTAGTTTATCCGAGAGAATAGTGGCCCAATCCATAATTATACTGTTCACGGCTGCTTCCATTAGAGGAACCATTTCTATGGTAAAACTAGCAGAGTCATGCAATCCCCACAGTCTACACATCATTATTCCCGCATAACAATATGGAGAAGCCAGAGAATTGACTGAGTACTTACCGGAAGACTCGTGCTTGTGTTTGGCTGGATTCTGCCTCCAATCCTGGATGGGTTCGTATTCCTTTTCATTATCGCTTGCAAACTTCTCCAGGAACGCCTTGTTATACACCTTCTCTGGCTCGGGCAAATGATACATTTGCCTTAGATCATCGGCCTTGAAAGATCCGAAAATTCTCCCATCTCTGGTGTTAAAAGTTCTGTCTAGGATTGGAATTTCTTCAATTGCCCATTTTACGACGTCTGTATAGGGGAGAATCTGCTCTCTGGCCGCTATTCTGTGAAGGGAAGAGTCGGCCAAATCTTTGAGAGTGCTATCAGACTTCCGGAGTAAGTCTACGCCTGCTTCCGTTACTGTCTTCATTGGCTGTTCAGCTTCAATCAGATCGTATGTGCCTCGCCAAGAAAATCTGTTAAGACCAGTACACGTAGTATCAGAAATTAAGCCCTTCATCATTTTATCCACAGCAGCTTGTCCTGCTACTGGTGTAGTGGAAGCGCCTGCGGTCTTCTTAGATTTCTTCCCCATCTTGTTTGAGCTTCCTTCTATGGATGAATTCTGCACAGGGCCGCAAATATATGTAACACAGAGAAATAGCAATAGAAACTTGCAAGTGATGAGAAAATATGGACAAATCCGTAATAAGGGATTAGCCTCTAAAATGGGCGCGGACACAATCCATGGGAAGATTTTAGGACTCATGATCATATTAATTGGCCGTTTAAAACCTGTCATCCCTTAAATGCCCATTATATCGTTATTCGGCTGAATGACCCATTTAAGCGTGCTGTGGGCATTTTGGCGGTTGAGCGCAGGTAAATGATTGCTTAACCGATCATGCTTTAAATATGAATGAATTGTGATATCCCATCACTTAACGGCTTTTTATTGAAAACGGTGCTTTATCGCATCGCGTCGAGAGAATGAATATTACAAAGTGCACATATTGTGTATCGCCGATCGCCGATAGCGATATCGCATCGCATCGGGGGTATGACCTGGGCGCCTTAATGATGTGCATTGGATATTGCCGATTGCCGATTGCCGACTGCCGATATTGCATCGGCGGAAAGCTTTGTGCGCATTAAGACTTAAGTGAAGATTACCGCCGATATTCAATCGCCGATTGCGCATCGCGTCGGGGCTAATGGCATGGGGTGCTTTAAAGTGTGCATGAAGTATTGCCGATTGCCGATTGCGATATCGCATCGGCGGAAATCAATATGCCCTTTTTTATATTTCTTATGTCATTGCGATATGCGATCTTGCGATCGCTTTATCGCAATGAGAAAGATTTGCTTTATTTCTTTAAATGGGTTGTTCAAAAGGGTTTTATAAAATGAGTTCATTTGATTATCGGACCTTTTTGAACAATAAAAGTATTGATACCAATTAAACTTTAAAGGGACCCATTTCATATGTTAATGTTTATAAATAAAAATAATATGAAATGGGGGGTTGTTGTAGGGCACAACAGTTTGAAAAACTTGAAGGGAAAAGAAATTGAAACTCAAGCCAGCACTAGTACCTCTAACTGCCATGTACAAGCTCCTAATGAGGAAGAAAGAATTGAACTGTTTCATGTGAGGGTGATTTCAAAACATACTAAAATTGACACACTTTTTGATAGTGGGTCACAGGCAAACCTTATATCAGAGGACTTGGTCAAGCAACTTAAACTTGAGACCGTTCCACATCCGAAGCCATATCCACTTGGATGGATTTGCAAGGATGCAAATTTACAAGTTTCAAGAAAGTGCACATTGCGCTTTGCAATTACTGCACATTTTATTGACACAGTTGAACTTGATGTGGTACCTTTTGATATAGCAGGAATTGTTTTGGGAAGTCCTTACTTGTTTGACAGGAAAGCTATCTTTCATTGCCATGAAAACAAATATCATCTGTTCAAAGATGGCAAGGAGTTCATTGTTAGAGCTCATCGCAAGAAGACAAATATAGCGATGGTGAATGCAGGACAGGTAAAAAGGCTGGTCAATTCAAGTAAGAATTTTGTTCTTCTTATGATTAAGCCCAAGGTTGATGTGAATCATGAGTCATTTGACAATTGTGATCCAAAACTTAAATCGGATCTGTATGATGTAGTTGATGCATATCATGAGATGTTTCAGGAGCCAACAGGTTTGCCTCCTAAGAGGGAGATTCAGCATGAAATCCATTTGCATCCAGATTGTCCTCTTCCAAACATAGGCATGTACCGCATGTCTATTATGGAGAATGCTGAAATAAAGAAGCAAATCAAGGACTTGTTGGACAAGGGTTTCATAAGGCCAAGTACTTCGCCATGTGGGTCACCGATTGTATTGATTCCAAAGAAAGATGGCACTTGGCGTATGTGTGTTGATTTCAGGGCCTTGAACAAGATAACGGTAAAGAATCGTTACCCACTCCCAAGGATAGATGATTTGCTAGACCAGCTGAAAGATGCTCAATATTTCACTAAGCTAGACTTTCGCAGTGGATATCATCAAGTAAGAATTGAAGAAAGTGACATTTGGAAGACAACCTTTAAAACCAAACAAGGACTCTTTGAGTGGCTTGTGATGCCGTTTGGTTTGTGCAATGCACCTGCAACTTTCATGCGGGTAATGGATGATGTCTTGCGTCCTTTTATTGATGATTTCGTTATTGTCTACTTAGATGACATCTTAATTTTCAGCAAGTCTAGAGAAGATCATGTCATGCATGTTAGAAAAGTACTTGATGTTTTGAAGAAGAATCAGTTATTTCTTAAAATGTCAAAGTGTGAATTTGGGAAGACTTCTTTGGTTTATTTGGGACACATAGTAGGAGGAGGTGCTTTGAGAATTGATCCTGCTAAGATTGAGGCTATTGTGAAGTGGCCTACTCCCAAATCCATAACAGAGGTAAGAAGTTTTTTGGGTGCAGCTCAATATTGGAGGGAGTTTATCTCTAACTTCTCTTCTATAACAGCTCCTATGCATGCAGTGACAAGTGTGAAGCATGCTTTCCAATGGGGAGGCAAGCAACAAAAAGCTTTCGAATCTTTGAAAGAGAAGATTAGTTCAGCTCCAGTCCTTGCATTACCAGATTTGAGACAGCCATTTGAAATACAAACTGATGCTAGTGATTATGCTATGGGTGCAGTTCTTCTACAACATGGTAAGCCTATTGCTTTTCATTTTGAAACTTTTAATGGTGCTGTTGTAAATTATCCTACATATGATAAGGAGTTGTATGCGTTGGTACAAAGCATCAAAAAGTGGAAACACTACTTGATGGGCAAAGAAACTGTTATACATACTGACCATCAGCCCTTACAGTACTTGCAATCACAAAGCAAGTTACAACAGTCACGACACTTCAGATGGATGGGCTTCTTGCAACAGTTCCATTTGGTAATAAGGTATAAGAAAGGTAGTTTGAATAAGATTGCTGATATGCTTTCAAGGCCTATTATTGGCGCTGTTACTTTACTTAAGAATGATTCCATTGTACATGATAGTTACATATAACAATATGCATCTGATGATGACTTTAAAGATGTGTATGCTAACTTGAGTAAAGGAAATCATGTAGAGGAAAATGACTATCACATGCATAACAATTTGCTGTTTCATTTGGGAAAGTTGTGTATACCACAGGGGGAGAGGATAAATGTCATAAGAGAAGCTCATTCTTCTCTTATTGCTGGTCATTTTGGTGTGAGCAAAACAGTTGCACATCTACACAGGTATTGCTATTGGCCTCGCATGATAGATTCTGTTTCAAGGTTCATAAGAGGTTGTTCATTATGTGCTACAAGCAAGCCTAGCAACAGGAAGCTTGGTTTGTATACTCCTTTGCCGATACCTTCTAGACCATGGGAGAGCATCTCTATGGATTTTGTAGGAGGTTTGCCAAAATATCGAAAGCAGCATGATTATCTATATGTAGTAGTTGATCGTTTCAGCAAAATGTGTATACTTATGCCTTGTAAGAAAATTATAACTGCTGAACAAACTGCTGAATTATTTTTTCATCATGTATGGATTCACTTTGGTTTGCCTACTTCCATTATTAGTGACAGGGATTCCAGATTTGTGGGAAATTTTTGGTCCAACCTATGGGAGATGATGGACACAAAGTTGAAGAAAAGTACTGCTTTCCATCCGCAAATAGATGGACAAACCGAAGTTGTGAACAAACCATTGTGCACCTCTTGAGAGGTTATTGCAGCAAGCATCCCAAGCTTTGGGATGAACATTTGCACTACATACAGCATTCTTACAATCGTGCCAAGCACTCTTCCACAAACACCTCACCGTTTGAAGCTTGTTTTGGTTATTTGCCAAAATCACCTCTTGATTTCATTCTTGAGAAAGATGTTGCCATTGAGGGACATAGTGACATTGACAAAGCTCATTCATTCATTGAAAGGATTCAGCAAATACATCAGCAAATTCAAGAACAGCTTGAGAAGAGTCAAGGATAGAGTCGATCACAAGTTTCAAGAAGGAGACGAGGTATGGCTATACATTAGTAAGGAAAGGATGCAAGGAGAAGGTAAAAAGCTGAAGCCTATTCGTTATGGTCCATTCAAAATCCTCAAGAAGGTTGGAAATACTGCTTTTCAATTAGATTTGCCTTCCTACATGCAAATGTATTCTGTTGTCAATGTGGAGAACTTACGCTTGTATGAACCTCCTTTGATTGCTGATCATGAAAATGCTGTTCAGCTGCCATCTATAGAAGATTTCTCGCCAGAATTCTTAGATGAGCTAAAAGAAGATACAATCCTTGACAGAAGGACACGCAATTCAAGGAGGGGCAGTGTAGATTATGTTCGGGTTGGTTTCAAAGGCAGCAAACCGAACAAGGCAAAGTGGATGGAGGTGGACAGAGTGAGGGAGCTGTAACCTCACCTCTTTAACAGGTAGTTGAAGGCTTTTGGGGTCCAAAAGCTTCCCAATGGGGAGGCGTGATCAGGTGCTCATGTCCTAAGTGTCGTAAAATGCTCAAAATTTAAAGTGCTTAGAACTGGTTCAAAGTTGAATGACTGGAAAGTGCTTGTCTTCTCGATTCCGGCACCGCAAACGGTTTGAAAAACGGTCGCCGTATGAGGAAGTTATGGCAAAAAGAAGAATTTGTCCATAACATTAGAAATTTTAATTTTTCAAAAAAAAATTAAAAAAGGAATATTCCGCCGGGCACGAAATCCGAGGCAACCACCAAACATTAAATGTAACTACAGTTAAGTTGGCGGAATTTTGGCAGGAGCGCCAAATTTGGCGGACCCGCCATAATTGGCGGAGCTAACTGGAGTTAACTAAAGTTAGCTGGAGTTTTTCTAGGGGCAAACTGGAGAAACTTTAAATGGCCATAACTTTGGCTAGGAAAGTCGGTTTTTGACGATTTTTTTTTTTGATTTTGGGTATTTTCGACCTTCTGAAGCCATTGGTGTAGTTCTTATAGCCATCTGAGATCATTTTCAGAGGTTTTGGAGCCGTGAAAGTTCTAGGAGCCACCAGGGCCCAATTTTGTGAAGACTGTATAAGGTTGCAGGTATCCATTGGAGGTGATCCAATAGTCAATCCTGAAGGATTCAAGTGTTCTGAATCCATTTTTACCATCTATTTCTCCTGTAGATGCTTCTATTCAGCTGTATTTTCAATTTGAGCATTTAATAAAAACAAGGACAAGCCCGGTTGGGAGCTTTGGACCCAGCAGACGAGCCCTGGAGGGGGTGAACTGCTTTATCAACTTCTTTTGCATTTGTGGTTGATTTATTTTGCAGATCAAATTAATTTTAATGTGTTAAAAAATAAAAGGAAATAACTCTGCTATGCTTAAATGGGTCATGAACAGCTGAAAATTTCATGTGTTTTCTTTCTGCAAGACATGGAAATCTTTTAAACATGTTTAATTCTGAATTGAATACCTTGCAAACAAATTTCAAGTAGTTTCAAATTCAGATCAATGACCACCTCTACCAAGATTCCCGGAGGTAAATACATTCTGATGGTGTCCAAGTATGAATCATGCAATTCATCTAATCCATAATTAATTGTCAACTAGGGGTTCTACAAGTTGTTTCAAGGCTATCGTGCATTGTATGTGCAGGCCATAGTTTCCCTACCAAACATTGATCATTAATTATAAGTTCATCAATGTGTAACAACAAGCAATAACTATAACAACAAATAAGAGTAACACTAAGTAATAATTGTAACAACTGTAAGAGTAACAATAGTTAGGACTCACAACAACACACTAATAAACATTCACAACAACAATAAACCCACAGAAATAATCCTAAACACACATCTAATCCAGCAGCACCTAGTGAGGAGAGTGGGCCCAACTCCCTGATCAAGGATGTGGTGAGATCAACGAATCACAACGTGCTCAGAAGATCAAATTGTCATTAATTAAAGAAATATTACAATTACGCTATTACAGACTTAGAGTTAGAGTATTTTTCTTGTAACCTTAAAGACTCTTAACAACGATAGCTTTAACAACATGCAACTCTACTTTATAAATTTTGTCAATAATACAACTCCTAGAATTACGACATTATCTGCCTTTAATTACATGGTGGTTTTCATAACGAAATAGAATGTAAAAGATAACAATGTGTCAATCGAGAGATTGATTCACCGTTGCAGCCAATGTTCAAGGATATTGCTGCTATCTTTGACGATATCATTCAGTGAATCACGGTCTTGGTCATTCTCCCTTCAAATCTATAGAAATAACTAAATTAGAAGGCTGCTTAGGTAATAATCCCCTACGTCTATGCTTCATTCACCAATAATCCATAAAGACATGACAAGAGCTATACCTGTGTGTTTTAAGATATCGATTAACCACTATTGGCGTGAAATGGATAAAAAGAACATGGTAAAAGGGTGAGTAAAAGTATGCAAATCCAGCCACCAACATCTCCCCCCAACTGGCCTTACTGCATGTCCTCATGCAGTTCGTCGCTTGCGCAGATCAAGGTTGGAATTGTGATGATCAACATGAAGCTTTGTGAGATCATATTTTGCAGCCATTTCTGTCCCTAGAGGCTTATATCCATCTTTCTGGATGACTTCCTTCCACCAACCCTCGCCTACCTCGTAAGCTAGAGTGTATTGATCGACTGGCAGCCAGGTAATGGGAAATCGAAACCTCAAACCTATCCATTAGACCCCACAAAGCTGCATGCATGAAATATACTAAGGTACCTTGTTTAGAGCCCGAGAAAAATTGCGGGCCTCAAAAGGCTCACGTATCCTGATGGCTGATGATGATAGCATCCACCATTTTTGGCAGCTATCCCTGGCCTCCTCTTGACAAGTAAAGATTTGTGTTGTGCATATATCAACGTACCATTTCTGGCTTGCTAGCATCCATTCTTTTCGTTCCTCGATCCCTAAGAGGGTTTCGGGTATGTTATAAACATTCACAGACTGACAATTCTCCATCTAAATTACAAGTGGCCTATTTGCTTGATTCTCTTCAAACATGTCGAAGGCCTTCTTACATTTAACTTGATTAACTGTGTAGGAGGTAAAGGATCTCAATTGAATGTATCCTTCATATGGCACTGGGTTAAATGATTGATCATTGCCTAGAAAGTAATAATGCATGTATAACTCGCACATCAAGTTATGATCCAGAATATTGTGGCATTTCAAGATGTGCAACAATTGCATTGAATCTTCCATCTCATGACTAATTTCTTGGCAAACACTTTCTAAAAAAAAGAATAGATATTGTTCATGGAGGAACAGAGTGTAGCTTTGAGAAGGGGATCAACAAGACACTACCTGTTGTGCCAAAGTAAACATTTCTTCCTTATCGGCCTTTAATAACTTCACTTGTTCTTCCAATCCCTCAATTCGCTTCTGTTATATCTCCTTCTTCATCTTTTCCTTCTATATCTATTCTATGTAGCCAGAGACTGTTTTCACAGCTTGCCCGCGAATTTCCCTTATTCCTTCATGGTGGGCTTCTAAAGGAATGGTCCCTCGTTGAAGGCCAACTATTGCAGCTTACCACTTCTGAATTTTTGCAGTCATGACAAACTCCTGTGCCTCGATCACATGCAAAAACGACTCTGACTATGTAGCCGTTGAATTCGTTGGCCTATCTTCGGTCTGTGCTGATGTTGTACCTCTGAGATAGTAGTAGGTCAGCTACCAATGCCAAAGCATCTAAAATAATTGTTTTGGGGTTTTTGGTTTTGGTTTTGGAAGACCAATGAATGAAGACAGATTTAGAATTGAAATACTTAATCCTTTGGATAATATTAATATCTTCAGTGAAGGGCTACTATAAAGCTTTACACAATGATATAGATCAAAATAGTGGTGAGAAGAAGACAAAAATAATATGATTATCATAGTTTCCAGACTGTAAAACAGAACAATCATAAGTATGAAAACCTTATAAACTATGTTCCAAAGATTCAAGGCAATATACTTAAGCTTACAAAAGATGCTGATGATTTATTGATTAGAGGGGATTAGCTAAACAGACAGTTCATGAATCCATTCTCTTAATAGATGATCACTTCAGGAGCTTATAGGAATTAATTGAGACACAATTATTCCTACCTAGATATCTCTATAAGTCATAAGCATATGAAGAAAAAAATAATGATTGATAACTGGAAAAACTTACAGGATAACACAAACTGTGTAAAACCAAATTCAGAATCCTCTACTTTGTATCAAGGTTCTAGAAACACTGAATACATAAAGTGTCTACAATAGCTTCCTTCAAATGTGCAACCAGGTTCAAAGTAGAATGAACAGTCACAACTTAACAAACAATGAACAATGGACCTCGAACAGTGAACCCTTAATAACTCGAGAAGAGAGTTATTTATACAATAATGAAACTAAGGAAATATCCTAAAACTGTCTAATATTTATTCTAGGAAAGGAAAAATCTTCATGCAAGAAGATAGGGGCAACTGTTAAATTGCTTCTTGCTGTCCCCTTTTATTCAGGTTGTGCTGGCTTTGTTGTTTGATATTTCGCCCTTTAAGCTGCTTGATTGTTTGTATCCTTCACGCCGGATGATTCCTTCATTTGACTTTTCATCTCTTTAAACTCTGTGAATATCCTTTGACCCTACTGAGTAGACTCTACTGTGTTCTTTTTACCTTTATTATGAATTTTAGGTTTTTTTACTATGTTTTTCATCAAACTGTGTGTAGGCTTTTTTCTTTGGAAGCCTAGAAACAGAGGCTTTTACTTGCAAAACATAGAAATTGTTAAGAAAATTGGCGACAGAGGAGGACATCAATGGCTTTATTGAGCTTGAAAGGATATTGGAAGGAGTCCAGAGCATATTGGAAGGTAAAACAATGGCTTTATTTGTCACAGAGGCTTATGGAGGGTTTACTGTGAAAATAGGCGAAACAAAGGAAAATGATGATTTTTTCATTTAAACGAAAAACTACTTTATTTTTGAAATATGGCGCAAAGTGAACAGTGGCTATTTTTGCATTATGCGGGAGGTGGTTTTGGTTTTCATCACACCGCTTTATGAGGCATGGGCGGTTTTGGGAGGGGTCACCCGAAACAATCTGAGCCTGACACCTAGCAAAGGGAGATCGGTGGAATAACGTTTTCGGGTGGGTAATGCCCGTACAGAGAGCCAACCTGAAATCGTTGTGAGTCGTTGGATTTGAATGCATTAGATCAGACGGTAATGGAGCGAAGGAGCAGTACAGAGGGGCCCAATGGCGGAATGGGCTTTATTATAAGTTAAAAACTAAGTTTAGCGGTGTTTTATGGTTAAATGGAGGTTTAGGTCGATTCTTTGTTTAAATCATAAAAAACGATTTAACAAAGAAAACCTTTGCAAAATAGATATGGCGGACTTGAAATAATATGAATGCGGGTGGATAAATGATATCGAGTCCGGGTTCATCGCATATCGCAATCAAATTTTAGTGAAGGAAGGCCCATCACAAAGGAATGCAATAGGGGCCGGATGCGATGTGAAAATAGATCATGGTTAATACTGCGTTGGGTCAGGGTTTCCTATCACATATCGAAGATCGCAATGGTGGAGGGTTATTGTTTCAATGGGCTTGCGATGAGGGGCGGATGTGATATGGCAATAAACTATGCAATATATTGCGTCGGGTTCAGGTTCCCATCGCAATCGCATATCACAATGCGGGGAGTAATGCTTTAGCCAGGACTTGCGATGGAGGGCCGATGCGATATGGCAATGGATTGTGATATATATTGTGTCGGGTCCAGGCCCATCGCTTCGCATATCGCAATGCGGGGAGTAATGCTTTATGTTATGAAATACATAGTTTTATTGTAAAACTTATGGTTTCAGGTTATTTAATAAAGGGAATTAATAATATACAGGAAAAGGGACTTTTAGGGGTTTAATACTATAGGTTAGTGCTAATATGAAAATATGAGCGGAAAGGGAAAATATACGCGAAAAAGGGAAATATACTAAGTATTATGCTTTTCATGAATTATTTGCTTTTCGCATATATACATCAGTACTTAGACTAAACATGTTTTTGTGGGTTATTCGGGTAAAAGGGGATTTTACATGGGGTTTTCACTTTTCCTAGGCAAAAAGAATTTTGACCTTAGGAAAAGGGGTTTTTATGTAAAATGAATGAATATGAATGTATGAAGGTGGGAAGGGGAAATTAGTAACTATAGGGATGAATGGGGATGAGGGAAGATAATTAATTTATCTTTTAGACCTTCATTTGCTTTGTGTAATTACATCATGGACATAGAAACATATGGTAAAACATGATAAATGTACATTTTGTCCAATCAATCATCAAACTTCTGCAACCTTTCTCTACTTACCCTTTGCTTATCCTATCATTTTTCTTCACATAATGGGTGCATTTAAGCTAGCAAACCCTTTTCCTTTGTGTTTTCTTAACAAACAAACTATCTAATTCTAACCTTATAACCTCCAATGGCTTATATTAAAGTGATGAGCACCTTATTATTCTCTACCTAACTACTGATCTACCAAGATTAAACAGTTTGGCCACATCTTTATTCTCTAACTATAACATTAAATTTAAAGCATGAAGCAGTCAAGATTAAACAATTTGACTATCATGGGTTGTGGCATTTATGACAAGTTGCACACAACCATTATTTTGCAAAAAAATAGTAGTGGCATTTAGACTTGCTCACTTCCAGAATTTATTTGTTTTCTTTTCTTTCTAACCTAACATTTTCTTTTTGTCTTGATTTTTTAGGACATCTAATCTAACATTTTATTTGATATGGACATCATCATCAAGATATTTTCAAAAACATTTTATTAACTATTGTTATGTCCATATCCTAACTTAACATTTTTTAAATATTCTATCTTATAAAAACCAAAAATGCTACAACAACTGCCACTGAAACAGTTTCAGGCCGAGGCTTCGCAGCTCTTTTCTTGTGCTTTCTCACTCTTCTTCGTAAGTGTCATACCTGTTTCTACAATTTAATGATTTCTAATTTCAACTGCATGTTTTCTATGAATTGTAGCTGATATCTTTCCTTAAGAGGGGGTCTTCTTCTTGCGCATTGCTTGATGAATTCCAATTTGACAACAACTTCTTCCATAGGTCTCATAACTAGTCTAGGGCTTGGCGGATTGACACTGACAAAGTCATCAACCAATTCTTGTTTTACTCTAATTTCTTCCTTTTGTTCCTTGACTCGGGGAACATCCCTGCCATCTACTTCTTCAAGTCTCAGGATCTCTACGTCTTCCCTCTATGGCTCTAGATTCACTGCAGGGTCTTGTGAGGTAGTGTCTTTGACACCTTCTTCTTGCAGTTTCTCTGTTTCCTGACTATCCTCTTCCATCTTTTCAAGAATGGTTTCTAGCCCTTGCGGGTTAGTCTTATCAGCAACATCCTCTTTCATCTGCTCAGGAATTGTTTCTAGCCCTTGCAGGTTAGTATTATCAACAACATCGTCTTCCATCTCCTTAGGAATGGTTTCTAGACCTTGTGGGTTAGTACCGACCATAGCTTTTTCATTTTGTCCTTTGGTCGGCATTGGTTCTTGTGTGGCAGTGCCAATCACCAACCCTTAATTTTGCTCAATTCTTTCACCTGTCGACATAGTTTTTGAGTAACAGTGTCGATAATGGTGCCTCTAACTATCCCAACAAATTTTAGGATCGGGGAAGAAGCTTTTTATTTCTCCATGCGTCTAGGGGAACGATATTTCCTTTCCCCTTTTGTCAAAGATGGAAGAAAAGGAGAGGGAGTAATAATTTCATCAATTTCCATTCTCTCAATTCTTGCCGACACAGGCCCTCCTCCTTCTTCTTCTATGTTCATCGGCTGCTTTTCTCCTTCTGCCTGTGCTTCTTCCAAATCGTCCTTCTACTCAGCAACTGACACTAGCTCTTGTGGAGTAGTATCAATTGCGGCTCCTATTTCCTCCAAAGGTTCCACATTCATTTGAGTAGGTGGTGCTGGTCCTTGTGAGGCAACATCACCTACATTTCCATCCAAAGGTTCTTCAATTGCTTGAACAGGTGGTGCTGGTTCTTGTGTGTCAGCACCACCTACATTTTCAACCAAAGGTTCTTTAATTTCTTTAACAGGTGATGATGGTTCTCGTGTGTCAGCACCATCTGTAACTGCATCCAAGGGTGGTGATTCTCCTCTTAATTGGTCAGTCGACACTGGTTCTTGTGGAGCAGCGTCAACTACACTCTCTTCTATCTCCATTGTGTCTACTTCTATTAGGCCAACAGGCAATGCTGGAACAACGCTGTATATGGCCTCTTCTTCCGCTGCTAAATCTTCTTCATCCTCCCTTGCAGGAAACATACCCACAAGTTCTTCCTCCACTAGCTCAACGAATTGTAGCCAAGCCATGGAGGTTCGAGATAGAGCATGCACCATGAATATCTAACCAACCCGTGATTTGTGAGAATTGAAATGGTTGTCGAGACCGGAAGGAAAATTGTGCCATTAAGTGAAGGTTGCTCCATAGAAAAACAATGTAAATTTTGAAACGGGAACTGATACGATTACTTGTTTCGTTGAGGTAGCAAAAAAGTCAACCGATTTTGAAAAGTGGTGATACAGAATACAACTTTTTTTTCCGAAGAATATTTTTGACACTTTAAATTTTCTTATGCATCAAATATAAATATTTATTTTTAAATGTTAGTAATTTTCATGCTGATTTTGAAAAGTGTCGATGCAACATCAACCTTTTTTTTAGAGGGATTATTTTTTACACTTTAAATTTTGTAATATATTAAGTGTGGATATTTTTTTATAAATGTTACATTTTTTGACACTTTAAAATTTTTTATGTACATTTTTTTTGAAATCATGATTACTTAACAATTTTTCTAGTTGTCTTATTTTTCTTTTTTTAAATGTGTAGGAATTTACAGGGTAAGTTCCTCAGATAAAACACCAACGGACACCGCTCACAAACATATCACAGATCAATACACCAATATTCTTGACGTGGTTAAAATCCTCAAAGAGGGAAACAGTCCACGGCCTGAGCCAACGTGACCACTTCAGGAAATTTATTAATAAAAGAAAGAAAAATTACATAAGCTTCTCTCATGAATGGCCACCCTACAAATGACCCTGCATGCTCTTTAAATAGAGGTCATGGACCAATCGGGTGTTAAGCCATGGATCAAGTGTCGGTAATACCGAGGAGAGAATGAACCGTCAGATCACTTCATGTCTAGAACATATCGTGACCGTTGGATTGTGAGTTACAAAAGTACATAGTAAAGAAACACACTTTACCTAACTCTACACTAGACCAAGTTATACTTAACTATTTCCTATGTGTCAAAGTATCCTAACATCCCCCCTTAAGAACAACTTGGGATAGTATTGAAGGATGTAAAAATATGACACAATAGGAGAAGGAAGGAGGCATTAGAGCCTATCCACCCTTAGTGACAACTTCCTGAACTCCAACCATAAATCGAATTTTAGTAAACTTCGCCTCTGTGAGAGCCTTTGTAAAGATGTCTGCAACTTGATCATCTGTTGAACAATATTACACTTCAAGAACATGGTCATGAATGAGCTTTCTGATGAAGTGCATGTGTAGTTCAATGTATTTTCTGCACTGATGTTGGACTGGACCTTTGCATAGTTGAATGGCACTTTGATTATCACACCAAAGTGTAGTCAGATTCTGCTGCTGAAAGCCAAACTCTGACAGGATCTGACAAAGCCACAGGGCTTCCTTACTAGCTTCTATGATGCCAAAATACTCTGCTTTTGCTGAAGAAAGAGAAATGACACTTTTTTTCTTGCAGCCCCATGTAATAGGTCTATAACCAAGAAGGAAGACATAACCTGCAGTAGACTTCCGATCATCAGGGTCACCATCCCAATCAGAATCTGTGAAACCAACCAATAGAGGAGATGCTTTTGCATTATAATGAATCTCAAACTGAACTATACCTAAAACATAACGAAGTATTCTTTTAGCTTCTTTCCAATGACTTTCATGTGGGTTTTGCATAAACTGAACAATAAGGCCAAAAACAAAAGAAAGTTCAGGACGAGTATGGGTTACATACAAAAGTTTTCCTACAAGTTGACGGTATAAGGTAGCATCAACTTTAGGGGAAGTACAAGTGACTGAAAGTTTGGCTCTAGACTGAAATGGAGAATGGGTTGGCTTACAGTCTTCTATGTGAAAGTGGCATAGGAGATCACAGGTATACTTGGACTAGGAAAGGGTAATACCTTCCTTGGATTGCAAGACTTGAAGACCAAGAAAATAATGCAAGCGTCCTAAGTCTGTCATTTCAAGCTGCTTTTTAAGGCTGGACTTCACATGGTTTATAAGGTTGGGATCAATACTAGTAAGGATAAGATCATCAACGTAAAGAACAAAAATGATAAGAGACTTACCCACTTTCTTGGTGTAGATAGTATTATCAGAGTGACACCTAGAAAAGCCAATATCTAAAAAAAAGCTATCCATTTTGGCATACCAAGCCTGAGGGGCTTGCTTGAGACCATAAAGGGATTTCTTAAGCCGACATACAAGGCTGGAGTCTATTTGTATAAAGCCAGGAGGTTGTTCCATATAGATTTCTTCATGTAAGAAGGCAGATTTAACATCCATATGATGGACTTCCCATTTGAAAGAGGCGGCAAGGGAAAGAACAAGGTGGATAGAGTTCATTTTGGCATCAGGGGAGAAGGTTTTAGTATATTCAATGCCTTCAACTTGTGAAAAGCCCTTAGAAACAAGACGAGCTTTATGTTTATCAACTTTTCCATCTGGTCCAAACTTGGTTTTGTAAACCCATTTACATCTAACAAGTTTTCTTCCCATTGGAAGAGGAACAAGATCCCATGTATCATTTGCCAATAATGAATGATATTCTTCATTCATAGTTGCATCCAAATTTGGATGGCTTGAAGCTTCTGCAAAGGTGTCAGGATCATAAATCGTTGAAGCTTGAGCCAGTAAAGAAGAGGCCCTATCGAACCGAGAACGTCTACATTGCTAATCTGTAGGATCACCTGCAAGAGCACCTACTGCATCCCGAGTAGCACAGACCCATTTTGGAAGTTAAGGAGCTAAAGGAGGATCATGAGAAGGTAAGGGAGGATTTTCATCCTTTCTGTCATCATCTAAAGAAGAAATATTTTCATAAGTGGAAGGGATAGAGAGAGGTGGTACATCCGCCGAACTAGGTTCGTAGGCTGATATATTTTCAGCAAACTTTACATCTCTTCTAATGATAAAATTTTTGGACTTAAGTGGAATAAGCCTATATCATTTGACATCTTCAGAATATCCAACAAAAATACATTTTTCACTCTTAGGTTCTAAAGCTTTATTTTTATCATCTGGAATATGGGCCCATGCTTCACTTCTAAAAACATGAAAGTGGCTTACATCTAGTTTAATTGAGCTCCATGCTTCTTCTAGAGTGATATTCTTTAAAACCTTAGTAGGAGTGCGATATACTATGTAATTTGCACAGTTAATTGCTTCTGCCCAAAAATTAAAACTAAGTCCTTTAGATTGAAGCATACAATTATCCATTTCCTTTAAGGTGCAATTCTTCCTTTCAGCTACACCATTTTGTTGTGGAGTATATGGAACAGTGTGTTGCATTTTAATTCCATGCTCAGTGCAAAAGTTGATGAATTTATTGTTAACATATTCTCCGCCATTATCAGATCTTAGATTAAGAATTTGATGTCCAGATTGTTTCTCAACAAAGCCTTAAAGGTCAAGAACATGTTAAATACTTAACTCTTGAGTTTTAAGAAGTATACCCAACTGCGTTTGGAGAAATCATCAATGAAAGTTAAGAAATACTTGTAGCCAGAGAATGAAACAACTGGAAGTGGACCACATAAATCACTATGCACAAGCTGTAAAGGTGTTGAGGTGTGCCAAGAGGCCTATTTTTCCAAACTATCCCGATGATGTTTTCCAAGTACACCTCCAAAACAAACACCATCTCTACAAGATACCATAGGAATACCTGTCACCATATTTTCTTTACGTAGATTTTGAAGGGAGCGATAGTTTAAGTGACCAAATCGCTCACTTCATCATTATGAGAAACAAATACTAAGGGAAGAGTTAATGACCTAAAGTTGTTAAACTTATACAACCTTGTAGAGTCATCAGCAATGCTAATAGCTAAAATCTGTCTAGGATCTCTTAGGTCCTTAATTACAACATCGTGAAGTGAAAATTCAATGATTTTACCTTCACTTGAATGAGTTATCTAATATACATATAGAAGGTTGCAGGATAAGGTTGGAACAAAATACATGATTCAATTGACCATTGTCTAGATGAATAGTTCCAGTCCCTACAACACTAAGAGATCTATCATCACCAGCATATATATTTTTTGTGTTACAATAATTTAAAGAAGAAAACATGGCTTTGTTTTTGGCCATGTGATAAGAAGCTCCAGAATCAATGAGTCACTCATGAGAATGAGAGGAAGAAGATACATTTAGTGCATAACTAGACCGAGATACTTGACAACCATATGCAAAAAGTTCTATTCCTGAAGATGAAGTTGAAGTTGAAGAGTGTTCCAAATGGATGTTATGCTTCTTCATTGTTGTTGCCAAGGCTTCCATCTTCTTAAAGCATTATGATTCTAAGTGGCCATCTCGATTACAAAAGTTGCAATGTTTATCAATCTTCTTCCCTTTGTTTTTATTTGCCTAATCATTTCGTTGAATTGATTTTTCATTTTGAGACTGAAATTTCTTAGGACCCTTGTTTGGTTTAGGACCATTCTTTTTAGGATACTGCTTCTTAGGATTCCTTGAATTTGGTTGTTGCTGGGCTGCTAAGGATTTCTTAGAAGAGTTTCCAAGATTAAGAAGACAAAGATGTAAGAGTTTTTCTTGTTCTCTTATTAAAAAATCGCAAAAAGGCATCAAAAGAGGGGGACTTCTAGTCTTATCCTTGAGAAATAAAGGATTCTCTAGTAGAATGGAAGGTGGAAACAAACATAGAGTAGGCTGGTCCCAACTTAGTAAGAATGGAATATATAAGACTACCATATTCTTTCTTAACCTTAACACCTTCTAAGAGAAGTCTAAGGGTCTTGAACTTGGACAAAAAATCTTCAATGGAAGAAAAATTATTGGGGTCCAACGTAAGCAACTCATTTTCAAGTTGATGGGCTTTAATTTCATTTTTAATTCCAAAAACTTTAGTGAGCTGTTTCATTGCTTCATTAGGGGTATCCAGTTCTGCGATATGGAATCTAAGGTCTGGAGAAATAGACATCCCTATCAACCCATGTGTTTGATCATGCCTATTTTCCCATCTGGCTTCCTTATCTTCATCTTTAGGTTTAGTTTGTTGGCCTGAGGCTATTCTGTAAAGACCTTTAGTTCTAAGTAAATCCACAATGTAGGACCACCATTGGAAGTAGTTGGTGTTGTCAAGAATAACTTGGCATGGAATTTCCATTTTAATAGGAACTGAAACTATAGATGTTCAAACTAAATGTTTCAATGGAAAGATCTTGAAACATTAGGCCAATTAAAAAAAAATCAGCTCTGAAAGCGGCTTCAGGATAAAGAAGTTATGGCTTTTTGAAGAAAAGTTGTCGAAGATGCCAACGAAGTGCATGAATGTGCGGAAGTGAATGATAATGTTATAATTAAACCCCCCCTCTTTCCAAACTTAATCTAATTAGCTCACTTTAAAAAAAATGTGACCCACTTTTATAAATAAGTGAAAGTCACTTTTACAATGGTACTTTATGAGCTTGTAATGTCTCTTAATAATAAATAATAATAATAATAAAAATAATAAATAGTAAATAATATAATATAATATTAAAATACAAGGAAATAAATAATAAACAATAAATAAAAAATAGTAATAGTAATTAAATAATAAATACTAATAAAATAATAAATAACAATACTAAAGCTTTAAATAAATATAAATAGAAATAAAACAAGAAAGCAGTAAAAATCAGTAAAGCTATCAAAAAGTAAAAACAAAAGAATAAAACAAGAAAGCAATAAAGTTGCATGTTGACACATGGAATGTGTGCATGTGCTTCCCCTTCCAAGGTTTGCTCTATTTAATAGATAATGAGGAAGATGAGTGGCATTCCATCATTCCATGATTCCATCATCCATTCTCTTGGGAGAATAGTGTTATGAGACAAAGGATCCCTGATAGTAGTATGTTGATTGAGGGCTCGAGGGTGGTCAGTTGTAGCAATATTTTGTGCAACTGAGCCTACGGTTGGGTGGAGAGTCGTCCCTAAGATTTTGTTGCAATTAGCAAAAGAATTCAACTAGCATTCCCAAAGTAAGTTGTCTCTACTTGTATATTTTTGTAATTTGATGTTAATTAGTTGATAAATTACGTGTTGATTATAAATTGTATGATTAACCTAATTGATTACATGTTTTTATTTCAGGGCTGTTACAGAGCTACCCACTAAATTGTAACTTAAATAAAAGATAAAGAGGTTTTAGAATTATAAGTGACTCATTTTTTATAATGGGTGAGAACATTTTTACATAAAGTAACTTTAAAACATAAGTTACATGTGTTTTTTGAAAAAGTAACTCAACAAAAATTAAGACTTGAACCCAAGACCTCTATTCTCATAAAGTAACTTTGGACCAAGTGAGCTAGTTTAAAAGGTTGATAATTTTTGGAAAAGAGGAAGTGTTTTTTTTTTTTTTAGTCACTGAAGCTTTGGTGTGTGTGCTTACTTGAAAAAACTCTTTTTGCCTACAAAACAAAAAACCACGCAACCCAACACAGGCATACAAAAAAAAACCAAAACTTGTGGCTTGAAGTTAGCTTTCGCTAGGAACAAAATATTTTCCTCAATGTTTCTGATTTTTCGAGATCACACTAAGGCACAGCGGAAAAGAGCATACGCGTGAGAAAAATCCTTCTTTTTTGTTTTTGATTTGGCTAGATCGCACAGAGTCGCAAGGGCAAAGAGCATATACAGAAATGAAAGGTATAGATCCAGTAATAAAAAAATAGAGGGCTAAATAAACCGAAATAAACAGAGAGATGAATAACTAAAATGCAAATAAAGGCTATATACCTCTAGATCTTAAAAATGATGTAGTTAGGGATACCCGAAACCTTTTCGCATGAAATGAAAGGGGTTCCTCACTGGAATAGATGCTCCTAACACATTAGAGCAGCCCTCTCAGCCCAAAAGTAGCCAAAAACATTAGATCTAGGAAACAACAGTCGCATGCACTTGTACCGACTTTAGATTTGGATCACCAATGGATGTGGCCCTCAAATAGCTCTGATACCATGTAGGAATTTATAGGGTAAGTTCCTCAGATAGAACACCAAAGGACACGGCTCACAAATAGATTGCAGATCAATACACAAATATTCTTCACATAGTTAAACCCTCAAAGAGGGAAACAGTCCACGGCCTGAGCCAACGCGGCCACTTCAGAAAATTATTAATAAAAGAAAGAAAAATTACATAAGCTTTTCTCATGAACGGTTACCCTACAAATGACCCTCCATGCTCTTTAAATAGAGATCATGGACTAATCAGGTGTTAATCCACGGATCAAGTGTCGGTAAGACCAAAGAGAGAATGAACCGTCATATCACTTCAAGTCTAGAACATATCGTGACCGTCAGATTGTAAGTTACAAAAGTACATAGTAAAGAAACACACTTTACCAAACTCTACATTAGACCAAGTTATACTTAATTATTTCTGATGTGTTGGAATATCCTAACAAAATGTCGATTACTTAAAAAAGAAAATATAAAAATATATATAAAAAAATGTAAAAAGTAAAAGTATCTCATAAATTATAAAAAAAATTGGAAAAAAAAATTTAAAAACAAACTAGATTAAAAAAAATAAAAAAAAATAAAAAAAAACTACTAAAATTAAGATTAAAAACATTTAAAAAGAAACTTAAAAAAACAAAAATATGCACATAAAAATAAAAATAAAGAAAAAAAAACTTTAAAAAAATATATATATATATATATATTCAAATTTAAAAGAAAGACATAAAACATTTAAAATTAATATATATATATATATGATTTAAAAAAATATAACATTTAAAAAAAAAACATTTACAATTAAAAAAAAATACATATTTTTTATTAAAAAAAATTGCACCACGACTATCGCTTGTGGGGGCGCAACATTTAAAAAAAAAAAAAAATGTCTTCTTTTTTAAATTTAAATGTTTTTTTAATTGAAAATAAATATTTTTTTAAAATATTTTAAATGGGTTTTTTTTTTTTGAAATCATATATATATATTATTTTTATTTTTTAATTTAATTTGAGTATATTTTCCTTTTTTGGGTTCTTTTTAAAATGTTTTTAATCTTAATTTTAATAGTTAATTTTTTTTGGGTTAACTTTCTACTTTATTTTTTAAATCTAGTTTGTTTAATTTTTTTAATTTTTTGTTAATGATTTTTAATTTTTTATTTAATTTTTATTTTTATTTACTTAATTTTACAGTTTTTTTAAATTTTGTTTGTTTGTTTGTTTTTTTTTTCCTTTTTTTTTTAATGGTTTACGAGATAATTTTTTTTTACATTTTTTTTGAAAATATGTTTTTCTTATTATTTGTTTCTTTACACACACACACACACACATATATATTAGTTTTTTAATTATTATCATTTATAGGTTAATTTTGTTTTATTTTTTATTTTATGTTTTGTTTTTAATATATATTTTTATTTATGTTTTGTTATTTTTGTTTTGTTTTTATTTTTAATTTTATGTTTTTATTATTCTTTTGAAATTTTAATTTTTTTCGGAGTCATGATAAAATCTTTTACGACATTATTTCAAAATGTTGAAAATCTACCCTAGAAAAAAAATGTGTTATTGCAGCATCAACACTTTTCATTTTGGGTGTGCTTTTTGCACAATTTTTTCACAAAAAATTGGTTTTCACTGCCATTTTTAAAACATGTTGAAAATCTACCTTAGAAAAAAGAAGTGTTATTCCAACATCAACACTTTTCGTTGTTAGCACTATTTTTCATGTTTTTTTGAGGGTTTTTTGGCTATAGTTCCCATTTTGAGTTTATAGTTCTCGTTGCAGAGCTTACATTGTTGAAAGTATGGCATGTCTAAATAATGAACCTGCGCATGCCGAAACTGAAGTCATGTAAGGAGTTTGAAATGGTATTTAAATAGTGTAGAAAACGGTCTTCGCAGGTAACATACCTCATAACAAAATACGCCACCTCAACCCATGGGTATGGCATAGATTTACGATCATACCCTCTTTCTTTCTGGACTACTGTCTCCGCAACCTGCAAAAACAACTCCAGGAACTCTAATAGAGGAGACTTCCAATAGAACCATTTCTGACCTCCTCACTGCAACCCGCTCGCAATCAAAATAACTTCCTCCATAACAGAAATATCTAGCCCACGGACTCTGGAATGATTTCCTTCTAGGTTTAATGCAAATTCAACTGCGATAGCTTCATTAAATCCTTGTAACCTCTCAAAATACACATGCCATCCTGCATCCAAGAAGACTTTCCAAACATTTGCATTGCGTCGAACCTGCTCTATGCTTTCTGGTTCATGTCTCACAGCCTACCCACCCATTCTGCAACGACTTTGTAAAAACACTTCGAAGTAATATCAGACTGTCCGAGGAGGAGTGTCGACAAGTAGATTTGCAGAGAGAGAGTTGTGATAGCGATGGGGTCCAGTGAGAGTGAAAACTGGGAGGATAACAGTGAAATATGAAAAATCCATGGCGGATAATGGTAATAATGAGTGGTAATTGTGGTAATTACTTCGCAACGTTGGAAAGGACCATTCATTATTACAATAGTACTAACTTCAAGTCCCGATGTATATGGGTAATCGTGTGAAGTATGATGGAAATCGTGGAGTGTACCCACTTAGCACAAGGTTCAATAATGATACTAAAAAGTCATTATTGTAATTTAATTATGGATTTTTTTTCATTTATTATAGTACCTCCCCCCAACTAAGGGATGGCCATCCTCGATCATATCGAGTCATGTCACGTGAATTATCAATCAAATCTACAAATTCGATTGGGGATGTACCTGGCGACTTACCTTGATGAAGTAACAATAGTGAAGGAGTAACAACATCGGAGGGAGTAACTGCACCCGAGGAGTAACAACAGCGGGGGAGTAATAGCACGCGAGAAGTAACAACACCGCTTGAGCATGTAGTCAGAATCACGACGGAGTAACACTAAAGGAGTAACAACACCGCTTGAACACTTAGTCGGAATCACAACAAAGTAACACTAGAGGAGTAACGACACCGGAGGAGTAACAACACCAGAGGAGCAACAACAACAGAGGATTAACAACACCAGAGTACTTAGACGAAATCGCGACGGAGTAACAACATCAGATTACTTAGACGAAATCGTGACGGAGTAACAACATCAGAGGAGTAAAAGCATTGGTGTACTTAGACAAAATTGCGACGGAGTAACAACACTAGTGAAGTACTTAGACAAAACCACCATGGTCAGAGTAACATCACCAGAGGAGTAACAACACTAGTGAAGTACTTAAAAAAAATTTCCATAATTAGAGTAGCAACACCAGAGGAGTAACAACACCAGTGAAGTACTTAGACAAACTTGGCATAATCAGTGTAACAACACCGGAGGAGTAACAACACCAATGAGATATCTGCAGGAAAAAAAAGAATGATAGAGTAGTAACAACATTTTATTATATTAGACATATAAATATATATTATTGTTTTTTTTTAGATTAGGGTTGCAGAGGAGGAATTCCCTGCACTAATAACTTCAAAACCAGAGTTATCAGAGAGATATTTAATAAAGGAGTCTCTTGAAACTGGACAGTGATATAATCTGAGGTGATGTCCATTCACGATCAAAGGAGTATGTGCCTCATCAATTGTTATAAGTCTAACAATCCATTATCGAACACCGTGTCAACTTCATATGGTCCCATCCACCTTGAGTAAAGTTTTCCCTTAAAATACTTGAATCAAGAATCATAGAGTAATGCTCAATCTCCTATTTGAAACACCTTTTTCTTAATGAATTTGTCATACCATTTAGTTCGCTGCTACAGGATTGCAACAATATTATGGACAACTACTAAACGAATTTCATCCAACTCATTCAACTGTTCCAGTTGGTGTTTATGGGCTTCTGAAAGATCTAAACCTACATTAAGGGCTATCCTGAGCATCTTAATTTTGAATTCCATTGCAAACAAAGGGGATTTCCCATAGACAAGCTTGTATGGTGAAAACCTTGTTGTGTTCCACCATTTTGTTCTATACGCCCACAGTGCCTTAGGAAGCTTTTCAGCCCAATTCCAGCGATGGTTCGTTACAATATTTGTAAGAATATTCTTGAGTACCTTGTTTGTGCTTTCGACTTGACCATTCGCTTGAGGGTGATATGGAGATGTTACCCTATTCTCGATTCCATACTTTTTCACAAGTCCTCTTATTAGATGTGATGAAAAATGTGCCCCTCCATTTGAAACTATGTCTCTAGGAACTCCGTACCGTGCAAAAATTTCTTCAAATAAAAAGTCTGAGACAACCTGTTCTGTTGCTTTCATAATAGCCTTGGCCTCTACCCACTTTTTCATGTAATCCATGCAAACTAGAATGTGAAATTTCTGCTGTGAAGGCAGATTAAATGGCCCAACGAAATTGATAACCCATTTTTCAAAGGGCTCAAGAGCTAGTTGGGGCTATAATGACATTTCATCTACCTGACCAGGCTGACCCATCCGCTGGAAACTATCACGCCCTCTAACATATTTCCTTGTATCATGAAAAATAGAAGGACAATAGTATCCCATTTGTAACACCTTATGGCCTGTCCGCTTATTTGCAAAATATCCCCGACAGGGGCCATCATGAGAAACTTTCATGACATCATAGATGTCATCACCACTTATGCAACGTTGAATTTTCTAGTTAGATCTTGTGTAAAAGAGATGTCCCTCTATCCATGAATAACGAGCATGTTGGGTGTGGAGCCTGGTTATCTTCTTTATTTAGAAGTATCGTCGCATTGGACCCTAGTTTGTAATGTGGCGGCAACACCGCCCGTAAAATGTGCGCTTCCAGGGGGGTCTAGTGGGGGCGACGATGATTATTTGGAGCCCCCCCTAGAGGGGGATTGGGGGCAGCGCCCCTGAAGCTAAAAATAGATGTAAAATTGCCCTGTAAAATGTTGTAATTTCGTAGTCAATTTGGGCCGTTCATTAGGCAGAGATCTGACAGTAGAAGTTATGTTTAATTTAGGGTTTTTTTCCCCTAGAAGGCAACCCCTCGCTATATATGAGGGAATTGTATTGCGTCTATGTAGATTTGTATTCTGAGAAATAAAGAGAGAGGATATTGTGTGAGAGCGAAGAGGGAATTACAACGGATCTTTTGTAAGTTGTATCTCTTCAGTTTGTTGGATAATATAAAAGGAAAGGCTGGCTTTTTCTCCGTGGATGTAGCCCAAATTGTGTGAACCACGTATATCTGTGTCTCTCTTGTTTTATGTGTTATCTGTTTTTATATTTTTGCAATATATTTTATGTGTTCCATTGCTCTATAATGTATAATTTTCTAACAGAGCACTATGATGGATAATCCTTCACTGTTCTCTGCAAGGCAAGTGCTGAGGCACCTTTCCTGTAGCAATATAGTTAGAAATATCTGCATACCACAGAGTGCGAGTAGAGATTGCAAAAATATGTTCATTTGGAAAAATATCCTCTACAGGTGTACCTTCATCACTAATATCCATCCTAGATAAGAAATCTACAACTACATTATCTTTCCCTAGTTTATCTACAATGGTAATATCAAATTCTTGAATTAACAGTAACCATCTTGTAACATGACCAACGTTATTTTTTTTTTCCATAAGATACATGATAGTTGTATGATAAGTGTGCACGAAAGTAGGATACACTGTGATATAATGTCAAAATTTATTAATAGCATAAATGAAAGCCAAGAACTCCTTTTCAGTTACTGTATAGTTTAATTCAGCAGGGGTCAAATTCTTGATGCCATAGTAAATTGTGTGTGATTTCTTGTCCTCCTGTTGCCCCAAAACCGCCCCTACTGTTGTTTGAGAAGCATCAATAGAGATGTGAAACGGGAGCTTCCAGTCAGGACCGCGTAATATCAGAGCCTTGCAGACTAGTTCTTTGATTTCTACAAAAGTTGCTTCACATTCATCTGTCCACACAAATTCTGCATCCTTAGGTAGCAATTGAAAAAGTGGGAATGCTATTTTAGAAAAAAATTCTATGACTATAATAGCCAGCATAACCAATAAAGTTTCATACCTGTGTCGATGTTTTAGGCGTAGGAAATTTCAATATTACCTCTACCTTTGCAAGATCAACATGAATTCTTGCAGCTGAAATCAAGTGTCCCAACATTATTCCTTCTTTCATCATCATATGACATTTGACTGTACTAAGAGAAACATGTGTTTGCTTGCATCTTTCAAGTACTTTCTCTAAGTTTTTCAAAGCTTCTGTAAAGGAATCCCCATATGGGGTGAAGTCGTCCATGTAAATCTCAACACTATCATTAACTAGATCAGAGAAAATTCCTAATATTTCCCTTTGAAAGGTAGTAGGTGCATTACAAAGGCCAAATGGAAGGACTCGGTAGGCAAAGGTTCCCCAAGGACATGTGAAGGTAGTTTTTTCCTAATCCTAAGGAGCTATTTGTATATGATTGTATCTGTTAAATCTAAGCAGGAATGATAAAAACTCCTTCTTGACTAATGTATCAAGGACTTGGTCAATAAAGGGTAAAGGAAAATGGTCTTTCTGAGTTGCTTTGTTTAGTTCCTTGTAATCAACGCAAATCCGCCACTTTCCATTCTTCTTAGGAACAATGACCGGAGGGGAACCCATTAAATGTCCAATATCAGATAAATAAAACCCACATCTAATAGCTTCTGTAATTCATCGTTGACAATGTTTTTTAAGGAAGGATTCATTCTTCTTTGTAGCTGCCTAATAGGTTGACATTCCTGTTTAATGTATATATGATGAGCACATAAATCGGTAGGGATGCCTTTCATATTTTTATACTCCCATGCAAAGGCTTGTTTATGCTCTCCAAGGACTTTCAACAGCTGTTCGGATTGGGAGTGTGAAATGTCAGGATTAATATTCAATGTTTTCCTTGGTTCAATTTCTATAGGAACACTATTACGAGGTACAATTTCAGGAATGTTTTCTACTTTTGTTTCTAGTTCAATATATTCCTGAACATTGCAACTCATGACAGTTTCTAACAGCTAATGGGTTGAGTCAGAAACGGAGTCGGGACTGCTGAGAAAGGTGCTAATGGAATTGTCCTCTGTTTCATCCTTAAAACAGAGAGCCTTGATGATGGTAAGGATGGGTCTAACTTCTTCATTCTTAGTTTCAGGCTCTTTGGTAGGTAGAGACTTTTGTATCAAGTTAAATCTGGGTTTATTTGATGAACTTCGTTATGCAGTGGGGTAAAGGATAAGATTCTTTGTAACTTCCCCATTGGATATTACCATGTTTCCATATCGACACCCAATGTAAGCATCTGCGTTTGCAATCCAAGGTCTTTCTAAACTCAAAGGATCCCCACCAGCTGGGGATTGGGTATTTAAAACCAAAAGGTAAACGAGGTACTTCCATGAGTCTACCGAAATAGTGATATCTTCCTACTTCCCTACAGGTCTGATAGTAGATCGATCTATCAATTCAAGGATGGTGGGATTTGGTTTAAGGTTCCGCAGACCCAAGGTAATCATGGTTACTGAGGTTATAACATTAATCGCTGCCCCCAAATCTACCAGTACATTTGGGATATCCACCCCATTAATATGTACTATTAGAATCAGGTTCCCAGGATCCCTGTATTTGACAGGTATAGATTTCCCCAGCATTATATCTGATAATTTACCCATGACATGAATAGTAAGTGGTTCCTTTGGTTTTCTGCCAGGTTTCTTAGAACAATACTCTTTAACTATATTAGCATAAATTGGTACGTCCTTAGTAGCCCGAAGTAACAAAATTTTAATGGATAAATTCTACAATTCCCCTAAAAGGTCAAATTCGGGACAAGGACTTGGTTTGCTCAATGATAATCTCTCAGGATAGGGTGGACTAGTCAGACATCCTATAGTAACAATAGTTTGTGAAGGGGTTTGTTGCTTTATTTTGGTAGGCTAAATTGCTTCATTTTTTAACCCTTTTTCCCTTCAAAACCATAACCTTATACCTATGTTTTAACCTTGCAAACCCTCTTATTCCTGCACTAGTCCAAGAATCGTATCCCTTCCTGTGCTAGATTTATGTTTCATGTTTAAGGGTTACGATTGTGCTTAATTAATCATTTTCATAGATTTTATGCCTTTAAATCTTTGCAACTAGCATGGTCGAGTGCAGGTAGGATTCCTGCATTGCTGGCGAATCTTCAGCTACTGTTACAACTCACCACTCCATGTGGACACCATGTTCTTGAACGATTAACTTGAGTTGGGCACGAGTTGTTGTTGTTATTTTGTTATAGCTTAAAGGCTCAGATTGGAATGCTCGTTGTAATTTGGTTATGACTGCAGGCCTGAATGAATGTATAAAACGTAGGACTTAGATATAAAATGGTAGCAAGCGATAGATATAGCAAGGATACTGTGATTCTATCCTTTTGTAATTTTTCTTATATCACCGTCATTCTAGGCTGGATTCGAATTGATGATGTATATTTGTTGAGCATTAATAGAAAGGAACTATGCCATTTTTTCTCAATCTTGCACTGTAATTCTGTGTTGATGCATTGATTAAAGAGATGAATCTTTATGTTTCCTAAACAGGGAAATGAGCTAGTTGGCTAGGGCCCAGCCAACCCAACTTGTTCTCCCTCGTGTTCTTCTCTTTATTTTGATTAAGGTGTGTTAATTATTTTTAATGCAAAGTGTGAAGTAAAAAGATGTTTCTTTTATCTTTATGCAAGGTTTAAATATGATTTCATTACAGTGTGACAGATTCGTGGTGTGCAAGTTCGCTTGAAGTTTAATCTTATTATTTCCTTCTTTGAAGTTTAATCTTATTTTCTTCCTGGATCGTGCAAGCATGCATTCCTGCACTAGTGCATTTTTAGTTTCACATATTGATTATTCTGATTCATCACAGTAATGGCCTTTTGTTTTTATTTGATAAGTTTTAATGCGATCCTGAAGAGTGTGATTTTTATTAAGTCTTAATGCGATTCTGGAAAGCGTGATTTCCATTTTGAAGTTATTTTGATATTTTGAATTAAACACACTTCTCAAACAAAATGTTATTGCGACACACACTGGTCTATGCCTGAACTTTATGATATGTAGGAAAGATCCGATTCATGCATAGTAATTCATAAAGGAAATATTTCTGATTTCAAAAGGTTATGCATGCAGATCAGTTCGTGTGGATAGCTATTACAGTATTGAAGCCTGATGTGACATTTAAATGATCTCTTAGATTACATGCAGAAGTTCCTTAATTAAAGAAGAGTGTGCTTTGACTTTGGGAATTAATTTTTGTTTTAGACATTAAGATTAGTCGAAGCATCTTTCAGTTTGAGGAATTTATTTCAATGTTTTGTTCACGTTTGCAAGCTATTTTCCTTAGTTAATAGATTCTTTCTTTTCTCAATTGGAAAACTTGGTGCATGAACCTTTGTCCCAGTACAGGAATCAATATCCTGATATAGGAACATATTTCTCTAGCCTTGAGGCTTAGAGTTCCTGCATAAAGACATAAATATTCAATACAGGTGTAAAATATACTCCCAACACCTAAGCTTTGTTTTGGTACTAGTGCAAGCACATTGCAGAAGTACAGGAATAATAACTTAATACAGGGGGGAAGATCTAAAAGAGTCAGATATCTTCAAGGGTCCAATTATTAATCTGGAACACAACTATGCTGAAGAGAAACATAGATTTACATTTTCAAGGATTGTTGCAAGAGGTTTTGAGAATTCATTTCATTTGTTTTCCTGCAAAAGTACTTTCTTTCATATTTCAACACTAGAATATCTATGGTGTAAATTGCTGGGTGATCTTTTCCTTTTGATTCTGCAAGATTGCAACTAAGGAATTACAAATAGATTTTGGAAAAGTTCATATCATTTATGGCATTTCTTGTGCTTCATCTCTAAGTTTACAAAACCCCCGGGTTAACAATTAAGTGTTGAAGGAGTCTTCTTGACAGCAATTCCTGCACCCAACATTTTGCCGCCATTGCCAGGGAGGCGATTTGAAATTGGTAAGAACTTTCCATTTTTCTGCAATAGGGGTAAGTCTGATATTATTTTTTCCTACAATATGCTTCTGTTGTTTTGAGGATTTTACAAGTGCTAATTTTCTTTTCAATTGCAACAACTAACAGATTCTTTTTCTTTTATAAGCATTTAAATTTTATTTTTGGATTTAATTTTCTTAAAATGAATGCCTGTGAAAGTTAGGGGTCCGAAGCCCAATAAGGGTCAACAAAATACTGAAAGATCTGAAAACTCTTCTCATATTGGAACTTCTTTTGCATGTAGGAAGTCCAAGTTAACGCAAAATCATCATGCTAGAATAGTCCACCTGGATTCTGGACATAGTGATTCAGGTGTGACACAACCCGAAAAGGGGAAGAAGGAGGCTAAAGGCGATCAAAAATTTCAATTCAGCATTAGTCAACCTTCACCTTCTAGAAGTAGTCTAATTGGAGGCACAACAATGGCTGATCATGAAGACCATGTAGAGGGATTTGGTGAGATCCAAGTAAATGTCGAGTGGTCCACATTTGGATTTCCAATAGTGAGCTCGAAAGAGAATGTAAAAATGAAGAATATTTCACCTTCATCTCTTCCACACTTTCATGGTAAGGTGCACGAAGATCCAGATTCATTTCTTTTCGAATTTGATATATTATGTTAAAGTTATGATTACTCTTCTGATGCCTATAAATTAAAGTTGTTTCCAGCAACTCTCAATGATTCAGCCTTGCGCTGGTTCATGGGACTAGGAGGAAACCCTTTAAGTTCATGGGACCAAATGAAGAGAGTATTTTTGACTAAATATCAGGGATATTGTAAAACTAGAGAAATGCATGACGAGATCTTCACTATTGTACAAGGTGATGATGAGACTTTGGAGGATTACTTAGAGAGATTTTTGTATATACTCCAAAGGTCCAGACAAAAATTTGATTTAAGTACTATTCGAACCTTGTAACTACGAGGACTTATTGAGGATTCTAGACATAATCTGAATTTGTTAGGAGAAGGAGACATTGCTAGAAAACTTTTGAACAAATTTGTGACTTGTGCAGGAAGTTCTCCAGAAACTAGTCTAGATCCAGTAGAGGAGGTTGAAGTAAAACTAACAAACTGGGGTCTACAAATGCTATGATCATTGGCTTGGAGAATAAGATGGACAATATGAAAATTGAAATAATGAATATTGTTAGCAAACAAATAGACTCTTTGAAATTTCAGCAAAAACTAGAAAAAGAACAAGAGTCATTGCCTATTTTATGTCCAAAGTGTAGAAAGAAGCATCATTTAAGAGAATTTCCCCTTGATATGAAAAGTGCTAATATGTGTGTGATTTTTTCAGAGAACCATGCCACTGAGGATTGGCCCTCCATACCAGGATTAAAAGTTGTACTCGAAGGAGAGCATTTCGAACCTGAGTCCTTACATGCCATGGGAGCACGAAGGAATTGGCCTCAGGTAAGTGCAGGTATGGCTCCTGAACCACATTTTTATGGGTATAATCCATCTCCATATTCCTATAATAATAATAATAATCACTCTCAACATTGGAAGCATGAGAACCATTTCCATCATGGACAGTCTTCTCTACCTTGGCAACAAGGATGGAGAGGGCTAAACCATTCATATCATTCTTATCCTGCTCAGATGCCATCATATCCTCCTTCTTATGCACCACACCATATGTCAGGACCATCTTTTCCCTCTCTACCTCAGCAGAGTCAATCATTGCCATAATTTCCTTTGTTGCCACCATTCAGACCACCTCAACTACTTTCTCAACTAGTACAGAATCCTAATAATAAGGCGGTACAACTGATTCATTCAGTTGGATCATCCCCTCTCCCTACCTATCGAACCTTGTCAGTTGGGATAAATGAGCTTTAGTTGAGATCGGGAAGGGTGGTTAAACTAGAAAAACAAAAACAATCCACAATGATTATTGAGGAGAAAAATGAGGAGGCAACTCCTGATCATTCGAAAAACAATATCACCCTTCAGCCCATTCCCGTACCTTCAGATTCACCATCTTCTTCAAACCAGCCCCCCTATCTAGAACGGTTGGTCATGGAGAAGAGCGACCCTGAGTCCACCTTTGCTTCTAAATTAAGGAATCTTTGTATAAAGGTGCCTTTACTTCAGGCTATTTGATAAATTCCCATCTGCACAAAGATCATTTGGGAATTATGTCTTAAAAATCTAGGGAGGAAGAGAGTAGAACCTCAGACCATTCGGTTTGTTGGTAGAGCAGTTGAGCTGATGACAGGGTGCGTATCGATGGAGAAATATACAGATCCTGGAAACCCAATTGTTTCTGTCCAGATAGGTGATATCCTTGTCTCTAATTTCTTAATAGACTTGGGGGTGGCCATCAATGTGATGACCAAGAAAACCATGGAACAACTTGGGTTGAGCCATATTCGGCCCACACCCATTGTGCTTGAACTTACAGAAAGATCTAAAATCAAGCCCGATGGAGTATTGGATGATGTGGTTGTCTCTATAGAATCATGGGAATACCCCGTGGATTTCATTGTGCTTCAGCCAAAGAATCCCGTGGGAGGACATCCTTTGATTCTGGGATGCACATGGCTTGCCATAACTGATGCTTACATTGGATGTCGTTTGAGTGACATGTACATTTCACATGGAGACTCTAGGAAAAAGGTCACCTTATACCCACCTGCTAGATCTATTTAGGGACTCAAGGATACCTTATGGTTAGATTATGACAGTAATGATGAGGAGACCTGACCTATTTCCTCGAATCAACATCATATCGAGTCTGCTCAGGATGGTAAATTGCGAGATTTCTTGAACAATCTAGACACCATGCCTAGTTTTGATACACTTCATCAGAGATTTAGTCTGATTTCCAAGAAAACTCCGATTCCCAACCTTCCTTATCCCATACTGTTGCATCATCTTCCTGTACTCTTGAGCTCGAGACCACTCTTGTTGAAATTAGTCTAGGAAAATCCTTACACATTAGTTCAGACTTGGAATCATCTCAACAAGAGCAAATTGTTACCTTGTTGCGAGATCATTTGGATGCATTCACTTGGATTTATGAAGACATGAAAGGCATTCCTACTGAGAGTTGTACTCATCATATTTATATCTAGGAGGGAGCCTGACCTATTTGACAACCCCAGAGACAAATGAATCCCACACTAAGAGATATTGTTAAGGAAGAATTACAAAAACTCTTAGATGCTAATTTCATCTACCCCATTTTTGACAGTCAGTGGGTCTCTCCATTAGTGATAGTCCCTAAGAAATATGGGAGGTGGCATATTTGCATTGACTATCGAGAATTAAATAAAGCCACTCTCAAGGATTACTTTCCCTTTCCTTTCATCGATAAGGTGCTAGATACCCTTGCTGGTAAAAAGTACTTTTCATTTTTAGATGGCTTCAATGGGTATAACCAAATCCAAATCGCACCTTCAGATCAAGAAAAAACCACCTTTACATGCCCTTGGGGTACATTTTCCTACCGAGTGCTTCCTTTCGGGTTGTGTAATGCACCCGCTACCTTTCAAAGGGTTGTGCTAGCTATTTTTGTTGATCTTGAATGTGTTGAGATTTATATGGATGACTTTTCTGTGTTTGGTAACTCATTTGATGAAGCTCTTAAAAATTTAGAAAAAGTTCTTTTACATTGCCAAGAGGCCCATCTTGCTTTGAGTGATAAAAAATGTAGATTAATGTGCAAAGCAGGAGTGGTTCTTGGTCATTTTATTTCTGACAAAGGTATTCAGGTAGACCCCGCTAAAATTGAAGTTATTATTCGTCTACCTACACCCAAAACTCAAAGGGAAGTGAGAGGTTTCTTGGGACATGCTAGTTATTACCGAAGATTAATTGAAAACTTTTCCAAGATTGCTACCCCCCTTTTTTGATTACTAGCTAAGGATAGTGAATTCACTTGGTCCACGGCTTACCAACAGTCATTTGAAACATTGAAGGAAAAATTAGTACATGCACCAGTTTTGAGAGGACCAAACTGGTCCTTGCCATTTCATAGTTCCTCCGATGCTTCAGACATTGCTATTGGCGTTGCCTAAGGACAAGAAGAGAATAAATAGTCCTATGATATTTACTACATCAGTAAAATTTTGTCACTTGCTGAATTTAACAATACATTGATCGAGAAAGAATTTTTAGCCATTATTTTTTCTATTAACAAATTTAGACATTATATTACAAGATATCAAGTTTATGTGCGTACTGATTATTCTGCTATAAGATATTTAATGAATAAACTTTTAACTAGCAGTAGAGTGACTAGGTGGTTACTTTTATTACTGGAATTCAATGTTACAATTGTTGATAGGCCATGAAAGTATAATGTTGTAGCTGATTAACTTTCCAGATTAAAAAATCTTGATGAAGCGATTCCTATTGATGATGATTTCCCTGATGAACATCTTTTTGCTATGTCAGAAAAATCTCCATGGTTTGCTGACATAGCCAACTATTTAGTCATCGAAAAGACACCACCTCACTTATCTGCTCTGAAAAGCGGAATATTATTCAGAAAAGTGCTTCATATTCTTGGATATAGGGAGACCTCTTTTACAATGGGCCAGATTTTGTTATTCGTAGATGTGTAAGAGAGGAAGAAATGTTTGATATTTTAAAATCTGCCCATGGTGAACCTTGCAGTGGCCACTTCGCTGAAAAATGAAATGCATATAAAATTTTACGCGCTAGTTATTTTTGGCCTTCTTTGTTTAAGGATTCAAAACAATATGTTAGGTGTTGTGATAGTTGTCAACAAATGGGTCAACTTGTCCAAGCCAATGAAATGCTTTTATGTTCTCAAGTCATGATTGAGCCCTTTAAAAGATGGGCTATTGATTTTGTAGGACCCATAAATCCCACATATTTAAATAAAAAGCATATATTGGTTTACACTAATTTGTTACTAAATGGGTAGAGGCTAAAGTTTGTTTCTTTCGCCACTGAAAAAGTTGTTGATTTTTGTTTAATGAAATTTTTACTAGATTTGGTGTTCCTAGAGAAATTGTTTCTGACAATGGACCACAATTTGTTTCTAACTTGGTACAGGAAGTCATTAATCAATATAACATTCGGCACAAGAAATCTACACTGTACCACCCACAAGCAAATGGCCAGGTGGAATCCATAAATAAGGTGATCGAATCCATCCTCACCAAAATAGTAAACATGCATAGGAAGGATTGGGCTAGTCGGTTGCCTGAAGCCTTATGGGCTTATCAGACCACTTGGAGGAACAACACGTGGCATACACCATATGACCTGGTGTATGGAAAACAAGTCCTTTTTCCAATTGAATTTCTGATAAAGACTTTCAGGACTGCAGTTCAGTTGGGTCTAGATCTCTTGGAAGCACAACAACAACGTCTATTGTAGCTAAACGAATTGGATGAATTTCGAAGTGATGCTGCTCAAAAAAATATTTTGGTGCAGCAGCAATGCAAGAAGTGGCATGACAAGTTTATTAGGAAAAAATAGTTCCAACCAAGTGACTGGGTACTTCTCTATGATTTTGGATTTAAACATTTTAAAGGGAAGATCCATACTTGTTCGATGGGACTGTATGAGGTGATTCAAGTCTTCGAAAATGGGGTTCTAGAAGTCAAAACCATTGATGGGCGAGATTCTATTTTCCTTGTAAATGGGAAGAGGCTTAAGGTATATTTTCAGCCCATCACAAAGGAAGACTTCATGCAACAAGTGCAGCAGCAGTCTGAACTTCAATTGGTAGGTGGCTATGCTAGCCTATTCTGATCTGATTTCTTCTCCCTTGAAATGAAATTTAAGGAAAATCCAAAAAAAATAAAATTATATAACTAATTAAAAATAAACTAAAAATAAAATTCCCGTGATTGTGAAAATCAGTTCTACTGACATGATTGCAGAAGGATCAACCTACAAAACCAACTTGCTGGCAGGAAAATCAGTTCTAATAAAATGGGAATGTTGCTTGACCTTTAGATGTGTTAACTGTCACCAAGAAGAAGCAGGTTCAAGTACAGGAACCAGTCCCTTATCCAAGTTTGGGATAGCTGGCACGTAATTTTTATTTCAAGCAACACTCAATTCCCACTGCATTTATTTTATGGATCAACACTATGCAGGTAGATATCAGGTGAAATTCTGCCTTTCTTCTATTCCCATTTTCTCAAAATAAATTCCCTTATTTTCTTCTTTTTATCCCAAAAACTTTACCATCCCTTTCTTCAAAGAAATTTCCCTATCCGATTTTGAATTTCCCTCTTTTCCCTTGAATTTTTTTCCCCAAAATCCCTCTTCAATTTATTCCTCTTGGTGGTTTCGCTCTTGAATTCCATATCGTAATTTCCTTCCCATTCTAAAAATTTACCCTTTTCCCACTTCTTTTCCTCATGGATTGATTGCAGGATCTGATGTGATCCTACAAAGTAGATCGAAAGGCATATGTTAACACCAAGTAATGGCGAATAAAATCTCCTTTGTATATTCAACAAATCTTTCTTTTAATCCTATCTATGAATTGTATTCTATCAAAAATCTCTTTTGGCTCCTACTACGCTAAAAATATCCATGATGCAGGAATGTGTGTTCAAAGTGTAAGAAGATTTGGTGCAGGCATGGGTAGTGCAAGCATGTCTGAAGTGCAAGCATGGTTGGTGTAGGCACATTCAAGTGCATGCACAATTCAGTGCAGGAATCCTCACTGCTGAGTGTGCCCAATTCAAAAAGGCATGTTCTGGTGTAGGAATACCTGGTGTAGAAGAAATGTGTATTGAATCTTATCTTTTGTTTCATGAACCTTTGTACAGGCATAACAACTATGCCACCAGCATATCATGACATTAAATTTATATTATGATTAATTCTTTGTTTCATCATTTACTAGATTAGGGAGAAATCATTTAAGTGCAATAATATTTTAGGTTATAAAATCTTATCTTTTCAATAAGTACTAAAGTACGCTTTATGTGAAATCATGGAGTAAATGCAGAGCAGTACGATTCTCCTGGAATTCAATACTTACCTTCCCTTGAAAAACTCATCACCTAATAATAATAGCCTCACCCCATGCCCGACCTTGCATGACCGTTATGTGAAATTATTTTCTAAACTACCGCCTCTCCCAATCATTATAGCCTGCCTGTACCGACACCAATTTACATTCACATCCGTGTAATTTTAATGATGAAGCATGACCCTTTGGGAAATTGTTGATATAACGGTGGGTGTGTAGCTCGATCATCATTTAAGTTCTTTTTGCTGTGATATATTTTTGAAATAGAGAGTGGGTGAATTTGAATAGACATGGCATCTGTAAGGATCGAGCCACAATCCATAGAGATGGAACATACAACTGAGTACAAGAATAGTCTTGCAATGTTGCAGGAATCCGGGTTCCTCCCATTCCTGTAGAAGTTCGATGGGTTTGACTCAGCTGTGGCAATAGCATTTTCCCAGACCTTCGATGGGAGCCAAGCCAAGGTCGGTTCATTAGAATTTGCAGTAACAAAAGAGTCAATATCTCAGGCCATAGGGTTGTCAGCAGTAGGGGAGAAATGGTTCAATAAGGATAAGTTAGAAAAGAAATTTTGGTGTCGGTTCATGGTCAACCTGAAGCAGAAGGTAGACTGGAAGAACAACCTCCAGTGGAACACCATGATAGGGAAGTGAAAGGATCTCCTATATGTGTTGCGAAAGTTCCGTACTTACGAGGGTCGCTATTCACTAACTTTCCTCTATCACATACGCCTACTCTTGCACTTTGAGTCTGGTAAGCTCATCAATTTCCCAAATTATTTGCTCAGAAGTTTAGAAAAGATGGTGAAGGGGGTTTAGAAAGGAAAATCCAATCAGGCCGCACACAAATTTTATCACCACGGGCTGATCACAATAGTAGTTAAGAAGGAACTGGAAGCTAGAAGTGTGACTTGGGAGGAATTCTTGGAGGAGTTTCGAGGGCGGAGTGTAGAGAAATCGACTCAAAAGAAAAGTGCAGAGAAGTCGACTCAAAAGAAGAGTGTAGAAAAATTGAAGTCGGCTTAGAAGAGGAGTGTAGGAAAAAACGAGAAATCAGAAATGGTGACCCCTCATCCTATAGAAATCAGGAGGTCGGCCAGGCGAAGAACTACCTCCTCAAGCGTGGGTCATGTTCAATCCACCTTTCCGATACTGTTGGATGACTCACCACCTGCTTCACCAGGTAAAGATAATCTTTCGGTTCTTGCAGAGGCAGCAACCCACATAGTGCTTGATGGTGACTTTGTGGAGAAGGAAGATGACACACCCTTGTTGGTACTCCTTGGAAAAATGAAGAAAATAAAGGTAATGTCGAGTAAAAGTAAGGACGCGATAGAGTGCCAGCTAGATGACAGGGCACAGGGTGTTGAAACCCCCAATGATTTTGAAGAGTAGGGGAGTGAAACCCTTGACGTGAAGAATGAGCAAGGTACTGAACCCCTTGATGCGATGAATGAGCAGGGTGCTGAAAACCCCAACAATTTTGAAGAGCAGGGTACTGAAACCCTTGACATGATCAATGAGAAGGGTACTAAAACCCTTGATGTGATGAATGATAAGGGTGCTGAAAACCTCAATAGTTTCAAAGAGCAGGCTACTGAAACCCTTGGTGAGATAGATTAGTAGGGTACTGAAGCCCTTAATAACTCTGAGGAGCAGGGTACTGAAACCCCTAATAACTCTGAGGAGCAGGGTACTAAAACCCCTGATAAGGTAAAAATGTAGGGCACTGAGACCCTTAGTAACATTGATATTCCAGGTGTTGAAACCCTTGATGATATTACAATGCAGGAATTGAAAGGTGGCCAGGATAACTTCGACCTTGATAATGATGGCACATGTCTGGAGTCGATTGCTGAAAAGTCAGCACCCGCGGAATTTAGAATGGAGAACTCCACCCTTTGCTTGAATAGTTGCATAGAAGAACTCAAGCAACATGTTTATGGCTTGGAGGTGTTAAACCGAGCCATGAAAGAGCAACATACAGAGCAGAAATGAGCAAACACAGAGTTGGTAGGGGAGGTGAAGGAAGAGAAGCAACAAGTTAAGATATGGAAGTATCGGGCTTTGAAGTGTTATGAACGTCTTAAGAAGGTGACCAAGAAACTTAAAAAGGATCGAAGTAGGAAGGCAAATATAATGAAGGCGGGGATCAATATAAAAGTTCAGAATTAAAGGGAGGCCCTTCTATTTTAGGTTTTTTTGCAGCAGGTAAAGGTTGTGTGAGGACCCAAAATAGCTTATGGAGGGGAGGATATTGGTAGGCTAAATTGCTTCATTTTTCCCTTCAAAACCATAACCTTATACCTTTGTTTTAACCTTGCAAACTGCTGTATTCCTGCACTAGTCCAAGAGTCGTATCCCTTCATGCACTAGCTTTATGTTTCATGTTTAAGAGTTACGAATGTGCTTAATTAATAATTTTCATATATTTTATGCCTTTAAATCTTTGCAACTAATAATTATCTTCCTAGAAGTACTTGATGGAAAATGAAATAATTATCTTGTTAGCATGGTCGAGTGCAGGTAGGATTCCTGCACTGCTGGAAAATATTCAACTACCGTGACAACTCACCACTCCATGCGGACACCATGTTTTGGAACGATTAACTTGAGTTGGGCTCGGAGCATAGAGGAAAATCAAGGATATGGTGGAGATTAGGTCGCTGACTGAATACCTAGAATAGAGTTTTGTTATAGTTGAAAGGCTTAACACGAGCTGTTGTTGTTATTTTTTTGTAGCCGAAAGGTTCAAATTGGAATGCACATTGTAATTTGGTTACGGCCGCAGGCCTGAATGAATGTATAAAACATAGGACTCAGATAGAAAATGGTAGCGAAGGATAGATATAGCAAGGATACTGTGATTCTGTCCTTTTTTAATTTTGCTTATATCACCCTCGTTCTGGGCTAGATTCAAATTCATGATGTATATTTTCTGATAATTAATAGAAAGGAACTACTCCATCTTTGTCTAAATCTTGTAATGTAATTCTATGTTGATGCGTTGATTAAAGAGCTGAGTCTTTACGTTTCCTAAAAAGGGAAACGAGCTGGTTGGCTAGGGCCTAGCCAACCCAACTCATTCTCCCTCATGTTCTTCTCTTTCTTTCAGGTGTGTTAATTATTTTTAATGCAAACTGTGAAGTAAACATATGTTTCTTTTGTCTTTATGCAAGGTTTAAATCTAATTTCATTACAATGTGATGGATATGTGGTGTGTGAGTTTGATCAAAGTTTAATCTTATGATCTCCTTCTTTGAAGTTTAATCTCATTTTCTGCCTAGATCATGCAAGCACATATTCCTACACTAGTGCATTTGTCGTTTCTCATATTGATTCTTCCAATTGATCACAGTAATGGTCTTTTGTTTTTATTTCATAAGTTTTAATGTGATCGTGAAGAGTGTGATCTTTATTAAGTCTTAATGCGATTCTGAAAAGCGTGATTTCCATTCTGAAGTTCTTTTGATATTTTGAATTAAACATACTTCTGAAACATAATGCTATTGCAGCACACACTGGTCTGTGCCTGCACTTTATGATATTTAGGAAAGATCTGATTCATGCGTAGTAATTCTTAAAGGAAATATTTCTGAGTTCAAAAGGTTATGCATGCAGATCAGTTCGTGTGGATAACTATTACAGGATTGAAACCTGATGTCACATTTAAATGATCTCTTACATTACATGTAGAAGTTCCTTAATTAAAGAAGAGTGTGCTTTGAATTTGGGAATTAATTCTTATTTTAGACATTAAGATTAGTCGAAGCATTTTTCAGTTTGAGGAATTTATTTTGAAGTTCTGTTCACCTTTCCAAGCTATTTTCCTTTGTTAACACATTCTTTATTTTCTCGATTGGAAAACTTGGTGCATGAACCTCTGTCCTGATACAGGAATCAATCTCCCGATACATGAATAGAGTGCTCTAGCCTTGAGGCTTAGAGTTCCTGCATAAAGACATAAATCTTCAATACAAGTGTAAAATATACTCCCAGCACCTAAGCTTTGTTCTGGTACTAGTGCAAGCACATTGCAAAAGTACAAGAATAATAACTTAGTACAGGGAGGAAGATCTAAAAGAGTCAGATATCTTCAAGGGTCCAATTATTAATCTGGAACACAACTATACTGAAGCTAAACATAGATTTACATTTTCAAAGATTGTTGCAAGAGGTTTTGAGAATTCCTTTCATTTGTTTTCCTGCAAAAGTACTTTCTCTCATATTCCAACACTAGAATATCTTTGGTGTAAATTGTCAGGTGATATTTTCTTTTTGATTCTGCAAGATTACAACTAAGGAAGTATGAATAGATTTTGGAAAATTCCATATCATTTCTGGCATTTCTTGTGCTTCGTCTCTAAGTTTATGAAACCCCTGGGTTGACAATTAAGTGTTGAAGGAGTCTGCCTGACATCAATTCCTACACCCAACACTTTATAGGAATCTATGTTGGCTCATCCCATATCATTCTATGTTCTGGTTTTGAGACTTCATCATCAGTATGTTCAACAATTATTGGTGAAGTCTGAGTATTGACCACTCGACCAGACCGAAATTCGTTACATTCCATAGTGGCAATACTATATGCAAGGAGGTTGAATGTCTCAACCTATTGATCTCATCTATTATTTGGATTTGGATTGGATTAGACAGGGAGTTGAGGATGAACAAGAGTGTTACTAGTGGGTGCATTAGCAAGTAGCTAAAGATGTTGTTGTGGAAAAGGTTGGGAGAATTGTCCTGAAGGATGAGGAGGAGGTCCATGTGAGTTCTGGGACCATGACAAATTTGGACCAAATTGAGGGTACCATGGTTTCCAAGGCATTGATATTGGTAAGACTGTGGCAAAGAGGGTGAAAAATGTACAAACTCCTGACCAAAATTCATATTATTAAAATACTAATATGGGTCTTGAGGCATACCTTGATTCATGTTCGTTGGCCGTGGTTGCCAAGGTTTCCTTGATCCCATGAAATAAAGTTGATATGATTGTTCATTTGTTCCCTAAAAAACTACTTTCAATCGAGGAAGAGATGGGAAAGTTCTAGTGGAATGTGTATGTTCACATATCGCACAAGTCTCCACGAAATTTAATGGACATTCATTCAATGGATGCTTCTTCTTGCATTGAGGGTAGAAAATAGACATGGACTTCTCTGCTTCCATATGATTTTGTTTCGCCTGCAACACATGTAGCTACGATGATAATGTGCTAAGGATATCGATTCTTAGGTTATCTAGCAAATTCCCAATTTCAACCTTTGTAACTTCACCACTGGATTTTTTGAGAGTTTGGATTCCCTGCCTTTGTCTCACAGCCCCTCGTGAACACTTGATGCATAATTCGCAGATGGTATCAAATTCTTCCTTTGATACATCTCCTTTCCCTACTACATTCAATAGATCCAGGGATTCTTCCCTTAGTGCTTTGAGAAAGATGATCTTCAAGATATTCTTATCCAGATCATTGTGGTGTGATCTCTACAAACTATATTGAAAATGTTCCACAAAATCTTCCATATTCTCATCCTCTTTCTGCATAATCTTAAAGATTTCCTCTTTCACATCTTGGGATTTGTAGTAGTGTTGATATTTCTCAAGGAAAATTGTCTTCATGTCATCCCATGTAGCAATATATTTCCCCCCTAAACCTATAAACCATCTCAAAGCTATGTCCTTCAAAGTAGTAGAGAATATCTTCAATTTTTAAGCATTAGAAATATAATCATACCCACGACAAACAATGTTGAATTCAAAAAGGAATGTGTCCAAATACTTGGAAGAAATACCATGGAAATTAGGTAGTGTTGTCAAAGGAATAGGCTTCATTGGTGCATCACCTATGATATCTCCAATTGGAAATTAAATTGAAGAAGTTGCAGAAGCCATGAATATCTCCCAATACCCACTTGGAATCTCAATAGGTTTTGGCTCTAGCTGTTCTATAATAGGTGATTGAAATTATTTAACAACACTCCCTTGAACAAATGGTGCCAAGAATTCCCTCAAATCTTCTTCCTCTGAACTTGCAATATGCAGTTCCTCGGATCCTTTGCTTGTTACTTCTTCTTCCTCGAATTGCACTTCTACTATTGGGGGAGGTTCTCATTGTGAAACTGATTGTCCTCCACATTTCGTATGAGATATTACCCTAGCACCAACTTGTGATGATGCTCTAGACTCAGCCCTTGAGATGATCTCTTGGATGTAAGTTTGTCTCCCTAAATAAACCCATTTTCTTTTTGGGGGTCTTCCTCTGCCCCTTTTATTGGTGTCTCTGTTCATACAATAAGGAAATAAAAGGTAAACATTCAAAAAAATCAAAATCTCAAGACTTGGAGCAGGATAAGAACTTCCCTCTCCAGGATGAGAGAGTGACCCCTAAAGAAAACAAGAGAAAGAAAATAAGAAAATCACAAAAATCAAGCTCAGGACCTGAAATAGGGAAAAAAATAAAACTTCCCTTCCTGGGACGAGAGAGAAATACTTATGAAAGAAGAACAAAGAAATCTAAGGTTCCATACTGGAGCAAGGTGATAAAAACTTCCTTCCCCGAGACGAGAGAATAATCCTAAAAAACAAGAAAAACAAGAAACCAAACAACCAAATGATCTAATAATCAGGACTTGGAGCAAAGTGTAATTTTGCTTCCCTAGGATGAGAGATCAGTCCTATGGTCAATAATGGTCATTCTTTTGCGCCTTTTATAGCCTCGCCAACAACGATGCCAAAATGTTGGTGTCCAAGTATGAATCATGCAATTCACCCAATCCAGGATAAGAGCTTCCCTCCCCAGGACGAGAGAGTGGCCCCTAAAGAAAACAAGAGAAAGAAAATAAGAAAATCACAAAAATCAACCTCGGGACCTGAAACAGGGAAAAAAATAAAACTTCCCTTCCTAGGACGAGAGAGAAATACTTATGAAAGAAGAACAAAGAAATATAAAGTTCCATACCGGAGCAAGATGATAAAAACTTCCTTCCTCAGGACGAGAGAATAATCCTAAAAAAACAAGAAAAACAAGAAACCAAACAACCAAATGATCTAATAATTAGGACCTAGAGCAAAGTGTAATCTTGCTTCCCCAGGATGAGAGATCAGTCCTATGGTCAATAATGGTCATACTTTTGCGCCTTTGATAGCCACCCAGGCAATGACGCCAAAATGTTGGTGTCCAAGTATGAATCATGCAATTCACACAATCCACATTTAATTGTCAACCTGGGGTTCTACCAATTGTTTCAAGGCTATCACGCACTATATGTGTAGGCCACAGTTTCCCTAACCAACATTGATCATTAATTATAAGTTCATCAATGTGTAACAACAAGAAATAACTGTAACAACAAATAACAGTAACAACAAGTAATAACTGTAACAACAGTAATAGTAACAACAATTAGGACTCACAACAACACACTGATAAACATTCAAAGCAACAATAAACTCACATAAATAACCCTAAACACACATCTAATCCAGTAGCACCTAGCCAAGAGAGTGAACCAAACTCCTTGATCAAGGTTGTGGCAAGATCAACGAATCACAATATGCTCAGAAGATCAAACTGTGATGAATTAAAGAAATATTACAATTATTTTGTTATAGAATCAAATTTAGAGCATTTTTTGTGTAACATTAATGAATCTTAATAACGATATCTTTCATAGCCCACAACTCTACTTTATACATTTTGTCAATAATACAACTCCTAGAATTACAACATTGTCTTCCTTTAATTACATGGTGGTTTTCAGAATGAAACAGAATGTAAAATATAGAAACATGTCAACCAAGAGATTGATTCACTATTGTAGCCAATGTTCAAGGATAGTGCTACCAGCTTTCATGGTATAATTTAGTGAATCCTGATCCTGGTCATTCTCCCTTCAAAACTACAGAAATAACTAAATTAGCAAGTCACTTAGGTAATAATCTCCTATGACTATGCTCCATTGACCAATAATCCATAAAGACATGACAAGAGGTATACATGTGCATTTTAAGATATCAATTAACCACTATTGGCATGAAATGGATAAAAATAATAGGGTAAAAGAGTAAAATTATGCAAATCTAGCCATCAACACATTCCATCCAAATTTGGCTGCTAGAGCATTTGCAAAAACTTCTAAATTTTTCATACCCCATCCACCCCATTTTTTGGGGAGAGAAGGATTATCCCATCTAGCCCAAGCAAATATATGCCCTTCTTGTTTTCCCTTCCATATGAATCTACAACACAACAGTTGTATTCTATGTAATATGCCTCTCGTAATAAAAGAAAGTGACATCCAGAATAACGAAGTAGCTTCCAGAATAGATTTAATGAGGACAAGTCTACCAGCCTTAGAAGGCCATCTATGATGCCAAATATTCATACGCCTTTTGATATTAGCCACAAGCCAAACCCAATCAGAAATCTTGTATTTTGCAAGCTTGAGCCAAAATCCCAAATATTTGAGCCCTTCATCAAAGGGTAGAAATGTGTATGGGAATTTCCATTGAGCAGAGACGATTTAATTTTGTGTGCATCCGTAGTAGTCAATGTATATTTGAGGTGATTGCATTCCATGCATGTGAAAAAATAGAATGATCAGAAGGCTGAGGAGAAAGTAGTAATATCCCCAATCAATCCATTCAGAAATATGAGAACATCGTCAATGAATAGGAGGTGGGTAATGATGCAATTATTTGTGATCTTGATACCCATCAGTCTGCCCTGTCTTTTTTCCTCTATTATATATCGACTCAACCCTTCCATGACAAGCAAGAAGAGGAGAGGTGAGAGGGTACGACCTTGTCTGAGGCCTCTCTCAGCATGGAAAAAGGATGATGTAGAGCCATTGATAAGAACACTGTAAGAGACATTAGTAATACAACACATAATCCATTGAATGAAAGGTAAAAGAAAGCCCAGATGAGTCAAAAGCATCCTCAGATAGAGCCAACTAGTGCGGTCAAATGCCTTATCCAGATCAATCTTGAGAATCATACATTTAAGCCTCTTTGTTTTGATGGAGTGAAGGACCTCCTGTGTAGTGCCAACTGCTTCATAGATATGCCTGTAGTCAAGAAAAGAAAATCATTCCAAAGATATGAACTTAGATAATATGGGCTTGAGGTGATTTGCGATGATATTTGCAATGCTCTTGTATATGCAGTTGCAGAGTGAAACATGCCATAAATCATTAAAAGTTTGAGGATCATCAGATTTGGGGATAAGAGCAATAAAGGTAGAGTTAAATACATCATACATTCGCCCTCTCATCTGTCATTCTTCAATGACCTCAAGGAGATCATTTCGCAATATATCAAAAAATGAAAGATAAAATTCAATTGGCCAGCCATCCGGTCCAGGTCTTTTATCCTTCTTAAACCATGTAAGTGTGCCTTCCCGTTCCCCTATAGTAACACATAAATCAAGGTACTTAGTTGCTTCTTGATTAACAAACCTAGGAATGAAACCAACCACATTGATGATCTCTATGAGATAGGCATCCTATGAAGCTCTGAATAGCCGACTACAATGAGAAGTACTGAGGGTAGCCAATTGGTGGAAGGACTTTGCATGCTGATCCACATCATCCACCATATTCCAGATGGTATTGGTAACCTGACGTCCATTTGAAAAATGATGGTAAAAATTTGTATTATCATCACTCGACTGAAGCCAAATGGCATGACTCCGAAGTCTCCAGGTTTCCTCTCTATCCTTCAATTTTATTTTTTATTTTTTATTTATTTATTTATTATTATTATTATTATTATTATTATTATTATTATTATTATTTTATTTTTTTATTTTTATTTATTTTTTTTTATTTATTTTTTTATTTTTATTTTTAATTTTTAATTTTTAATTAATTAATTTATTATTATTATTATTATTATTATTATTTTATTTTTTATTTATTTTTTTTTTTTTTTTTTTTTTTCGGTCCGCTTCTATTTTGATGAGTCATTATTTGGCTTCAATTGTGACAAATCCATGACCATCCATGTCCACCATATTAAAAAGTTCCACTTCCATGTATTTTAGAGTCTGATCTTCCTCGTGTTTTTTTTCCTTGGCCCAATCAATGGATTTTTTCTTGAGAGAGAGAATCCTTTTGGAAAAATATTCAGAAATAGATTGACCAGGTGAAAGAGGGTGAGTCTTCCAATGCTTAGTGACCATATTCAAGTAACCCTCATCCTTGAGCCAGGTTGAATTGAATTTGTATGGGGATTTAGGCTTACGGTCAGCACAAGAAAATTCTAGGTAAATGGGTGAGTGATCAAACAAACCACCAGATCCCACCCATTGTCAATATAAAGAAAGGTGATACAGAAGAGGGTCCTTGACAAGGAATCTGTCCAACCTTCTGGAAAGTGAAGCATCACCATTCCTTCGATTATGCCAGGTAGGTTGCAACTGTGCCATGGGAATATCAGAAAGATGATGATCCTCCAACAGAGCGTTGATATGTTAAGATAGAGGATTAAGTTGTGCATTGTGACCCCAAGATTCTGCATGGCCAATAGAGAAATTGAGGTCACCCCCAAGGATGAGATTATCAACTTGCATATAAGTGGGATTTAGGAGCTTGTTCTAGAAATGAGCCCAGTTGATGTAGGGGCCATATATGTTGATAAGTATTAGCTCCTTCCCAAATTCAGAGGAACAAATATCAGGACCAATTATGCCCTCCCCACCCCAAATATTTAGTAGTTTGAAAACCCGAGGATTGAAACCTAGAGCCAGGCCACCAGATTGCCCATGAACATCTAGCGCATTAAAATTCCATCCTGATATGAGGGTGTCAAGGGCAGGGATGATCAATGTACAAGGAGAAAGTGTTTCCTAAAGAAAAATGATGTCCACCATCTATTTTTCAATCAAACGAAGAAAGGATAGTTTCTTTGCAGGACTAGCCAGCCCACGACAATTGAAGGATAGCCACTTCATGGGGAACCAGGTGGAGGAGAGGTCAATTCTCTAATGAACTTGTCAATAGGAAGATGTCTTCCATGAGCCACATCCAGACCCGCCTGGAATATAGTCTTGGACATATTGGAGTGTCGGCCCTGAGGAGTTTTAGAGGGCGGAGGGGGAGGGACAATACTGATACCACAACGATCACCGGGAGAAGTTCTGGAAAGGGAACGAAGGTTATAGTCATGAATCCGGCTAGAATCAATGGAGGGCTTAGTTGATGAGACGGTTCTAGGAACATTAGGTATGGAAGGGGGGGTGGGGGTAAAAATAGGCAGGGAGGGAGCCAATGTGCACAAAATAGATGGGGGGAAAAATGCAGGTGTAGAAGTGCAATGGGAAATGGATACACTATGAATTTAGCAATTAGATAAAAAAGAATAATTAAGTGAGGGTGTAGTGGAAGAAACACCCGCATTATAGGCAACCACCGCTGTAGCCGCACGAGATCTAGTGATATGTGGGGATGGAGGGGGAACAGTCTCCATGCGAGTGCCATGGTTCGGATGAGCAGAAATAGATGGGCAGTCATCAGCCTGAGAAGGATGCTTGCCACACATGTTAGTCTGATTTTCTTTAGCAACATGTTATGGCTGAGCCATCGAAGTAGAGCTAGATGTAAGAAGAGGGCAGTCCTTGTATAAGTGCCAAATTTTTTGGCATCACTGTCAATGATAGGGTACCCCTTCATAATCTAGAATTTTTACTCGGCATGTTTTTTGGTCGTGAATTTGCATGTTCTCCTCTAGACCCTCTCTTGTGTCCAAATGCACTCGAATGCGTGCCATAGCCATGTTCCCAGTAACAATGTATGATTTTTCATAGTCCAAGTAATTACCCAGGGCATTCCCAATTCATAGTCCAAGTAGGTACCTAGGGCATTCCCAATTCTCTTGAAGACATCTTTCGACCAGAAGTGAAGTGGTAATCCAGGTAGTCGAACCCAAATAGGACCAGCCCCCAAATGTTCATGCTCTAGATCAAAGAGAGGACTCCATCATTTGAGAAGAACCGGAGCAAACTCAAAATGCCAATACTTTGATAAGACTGAGGGGATGAATTTAGGGTGCTGGAAGTGAAGAGCGAACCAACCATGAGAAAGAGTTACCACAGATTGTAATTAATTAAGTACCTGACCCCAAATTTCCAGAATCCACTGTTGGAGACGAGAAACCGAGTATGATCTTCCACAGACCCACCCAACCAGTACCCGATTAGAGGTATCGAGCACATCACCCATTTGGAGATCGTCGCCCAAGGTGAGAGAGATCTTCCTAGTCCCAGCCTTGACTCCTTTGTACTTCTTTATAGGCCTACCCAACTTTCTAGTGAGGTGAATAACATATGGTGTGGGAGGAGGACTAGTTCTAGAACCCACCTAAGGACCCCCTAGACCTAAATTCTGTCAAAGATTAAGACTTGAAAAGACTTCTTTCAAACTCCCAACCTATGAGGCTAGGAATAACGTCCAAACCTCCCCTCGAGCCTCTCGGTTTACAAAATAGTTGTATTCCTTCTAGAGCCTCAAGACCACTTGTCCAGCCTGGAAATATTTTCTTTTCTAGGGCTTCCATTGGTTAACACCAACTCAAGAAGACCTCATAGCAGAATACATGCTTCTGACAACGTCCAGTCAAATTTTCCTCCTTTCCTCCTCCCTAGGCTACTTGCCTTTTCCATCTAAGATTTTATTTTTTAATCTCTTTGGGGAGGGGAATAAATGTCCAACTATTTGGAAACCAAAGATTCTCTTTTCTTGACGTCTTTTCATCTCTTTCCTCTGATCGAGTCTAATATTTTCCTTTTAAGAAAAAAATAAAATATATTATTGACTATATATTATTTCTCACATGCATTTACTCTCTTTATCAAAAAAAATTACCATGTTTTACATAGTAACAAAGAAACATAAAGAAAAAATTATATATAGGTCCATGGGTGTTACATCTTCCCTTGCTTGAGAAAAACACCATCCTTGGTGTTTATTCATGCCTTCAAAACATATTAGTTTGTGATTCCCACATCAAATTTTCATCCTCCCAGGTGGCCTCTTTCGAACTAAAGTGCCTCCGTTGCACTTTAACCTGGGTGATGGATCATTTCCATGGTGTTGTTTCTCTCCGACTGAGAATGCATAGACGTTCTACCAATAACTCTCCATCCGGTTCTACATGTTCCAATATTACAGAACGTTAAAATTTTAAATATTTTAAAAATCTCTTTCAATCTCAAGAAATGTACTCATTACTTAATAATAATGCTACCTGCACTTATTTCAAGTGAATTATGTTTCTAAAGTCAAAGATATATATATATATATATATATATATATATATATATATATATATATATATATATATATATATATATATAACAAGGACACGCGAAACACATTATGAAGTCTCATATAACCAGGTAATGCCAACTGGTATGCAACAGTTCCAATCCTTTCCAAAATTTGGAAGGGTCCACAATATCGTGGGGCTAGTTTTGCACACCCCTTCCACTGCTCGGTGTTCTTCTTGGGCTTCACTCAAACATACACATGGTCCCCTATCTAGAATTCTTTAAAGGTTCTTTTCTTGTCCACATACATCTTCTATCTATCATGGGTGGCTTTTAGATTATGTCATACCCTTTTTACAATATTTTCCATTTCTACCAACATGTCGGGTCCCAACATGAGTCTGTCCTCTGGAATATTCCAATTAATGGGAGTCTTGCATCTTCTTCCATATAAAACTTCAAAGGGACTCATTTTCAGCGATTCATGGTAATTGTTATTGTATGTGAACTCCACTAGGTGGAGATACTCTTTCCATTTTCTTGGGTGCTACATTACATACATTCACAACATATCTTCTAGAACTTGATTTAACCTCTTTGTTTGTCTATCGATTTGAGGATGATATGCTCAACTAAATTGAATTTGAGTTCCTAGGCCAACAAAGATATTTTTCCAAAAGGCTGATGCAAATTTCACATCATTGTCTAATATCATAATTTGGGAAACCCAGGTAATCTAAAAATTTCTCGCATAAATACATATGCAATTTTCACAGTTTTTTATGTTGATTGAACATGGATAAAATGGGATACTTTACTTAACTTATCTACGACCACCATGATTGAATCATTCTACTTCTTAGTTTTAGGTAAACCAATGATGAATTCTAAAGTAATTACCCCCCACTTCCATTCTGGAATGGGTAGTGGGTGAAGTAGTCCAATTGGGTGTTGGTGTTCAACTTTAACTTGCTGACACTCCAGACATTTGGCCAAATATTCCATGATATCTTTTCTCATTCTAGGCCAAAAAAAAGTTTTCTTAACAACAGAAAATAAATTTTGATATCTAGGGTGAGCAGCATATGGCTTTTTGTGAAATTCATCCAATATTAATTGTCTAAGAACTACCTAATTTGGAACATATATTCTTCCTTTAAAAATTAGTAAATTATCATAATTTATTCCATAATTAGTTTGTTGTCCTGAATCATTTATTTGTTTGGTTTGTTGCCACAAAAATAAATATTCTGGATCTTTTCCTGCAACTGCTTTAATCAATTCTGGAAAATTAAATTCAACTTGATCGTACGAAATCTCATACACATGATGAATATTCCTAATTAGTGAACCCGCAAGAGCCCAATGTGGTGCTCAGCCCGGACAGATCCTCTATGGGATGGCTTGAATCTTCAAGCTCTCTGGTGCTCGATGTTGCTGCTGATCAACTCAGCCCTCTGTCTCCTCTACTCTACTTTACTGTTCTCTGTGTTCAGTCCTCTTCTCAGGGTTCACTGTTCCACTTCTTCATCTCTCAACTTCTGTCTCTTTGTGTATAACTCGACTGACTGATTTGACTACCTGTGTTCATGGCTTTAGCCATTCGATCCCTATGCCTGTTTGGTTCCTCTTCCACGTCTATTGATTCACCTTCTGCAGCTGCACTAGGAGTTCCCTGTTCAGTGTCATCATCAGTGCTCAGGGAGTTGACACTTGTCTTCCTCTAAACAACGCCAACATGCTTCATTGATTCGTTTCTTTAGTTACGTCGTGGATGCATTCTTCCTCCACCATGGCGCTCAAACGGATTTCAAATCCCCTCTAAAACATAGCTTAATTCCCTGTCGATTCCGCTTCTTCTATCGAGTGCGATCTTAGCCGTCCGATCTGGGCCCTCTAGATCCGACGCCATATGCACATTTCACGCAGTTGACTTGCTCGACCGATAGCGCGCGATAAAAGGTGGTTTTCTCTCACCTCCGCCTGCCATGCATCGATCGTTGTATGGAATCACTCTGCTCTCATCCAAAACCTCTTACTGTTTAAGGGCACCCCAATTGAAATCGCCAGTTTCCAGAGCACGGGCCCTGCCTTTGTACGTTAGCGCTTTTTCCTTTTTTTTGCCCGTGGTCCTCCAGTCCCCCATGCAACCGACCGCTTGGGATTTCCCATTTCGGCCCTATTCACCATGTGATGCGTGATTACTGCTAGGCGCATCAAAAATCACCTCCGTTTCCCGATCCGGGGCTCCCAGGGGCTAATTCGACCTCTCGCGCAGTCTCCATGGGCCTTGGTCAGCATGCTTTGACCGAGGTCCTCGTCGTTCCACGTTGGATGACATTGCCACTGGTTCAGGGTGTTTTTGATCGCTGTTTTGGAATTCTTTAGAGATTTGTTCGACCTAATACAGTCATGGTTCTTTGACAGTCTTCTATGGATCCAATTTGGATCACGACCTTCCCATTGAAAAAGCTTTTGGACCACCAAAAGTTGGTTTTTAAGCATCGACTAAGTGAGGATACTGTTTCTTCACTTATCCAATCTCAATCCACTTTGCGCTGCTCAGCTTTGAACCTTTGAGCCCAATCCTGAGGTACTCAACATCTCCCCTGCACATTGTCCTCACCTTCCTCTCCAGCACTGTGTCTTCCTGCAAATCATTAAGATACTCAGGTAGCAGGTCATCAATAGAAGGCAATTGACTTTTATCTTCAGGGTCCTCAATCATTGAAGGTTCAAACATTCTCAAGCAATCTGCATTTACAACTGAGTAGATGTGCATGTAAGCTGGTAAATCAAGACGAAAAGCATTTTCACCACTCTTTTCAAGTATCCTAAAAGGTCCATACCTGATAGGATTTAGCTTTTTACCTTCAGCTTGCATCCTATCCTTGCTGATATACAGCCAGACTTGGTCTCCAACTTGAAAACTATGCTCCATCTGATGCTTATCATGCCTAGCCTTGTACTAGGCCTGGCTCCTTTCCATTTGTTCCTGTATTGCCTGGTGGATCTCCTAGATCTGTTCAATGAACCTAGTTGCCTTGTCCACATCATTGTGTCCTTCAACCATGGTGTCTTTACCAAAGAAAAAATCCAAAGGAGACCTTGGTATGAAACCAAAATAGGTCTCAAAAGGAGATCTCTGTGTAGAAGAGTGTTTAGCTATGTTGTAATCATGTTGCACATAACAAAAGTGTTCGTCCCAAAGCTTAGGATGTTTACTGCAATATCCTCTCAGTAACTGGATCACTTTCCTGTTTACTACTTCTGTTTGGCCATATGTTTGTGGATGAAAAGTTGTGCTTTTCTACAGTTTGGTGTCCATCAGTTCCCACAGACTAGACCAAAACTTCCCCACAAATCGGGTGTCTCAATTAGATACAATGGAAGTGGGTAATCCAAAATGAACCCATACATGTTCAAAGAACAATATTGCAGTCTGTTCAGCTGTGATCTATTTATTACAAGGTATAAAAATACACATTTCGCTGAACCTATCCACAACAACATATAGATAATCACGACCTTTCCTAGATTTAGGTAGTCCTCCAACAAAATCCATGGAAACACTTTTCCAAGGGTGAGAAGGAACTGGAAATGGGGTGTACAAGCCTAGTTTTCTATTGCTAGGCTTGCTTTTAGCACACATGGCACACCCTCTTACATACCTAGAAACTGTCTCATTCATTTTCGGCCAATAACAGAATCTTTGCAGCTGTGCAACTGTTTTACTTACTCCAAAGTGACCTGATATGAGAGAAGTGTGTGCTTCCCTAATTATCTTTACTCTTTCGGTTTGTGGAATGCAGAGTTTCCCACAATGGTATAAGAATCAGTCCTTTATATGATAGTCAAATTCTTCTACTCTTTTGCCTTGACTCAAATTTGCATATACATCTTTAAAGTCCATATCCTGAGCATATTGTTCTATGTAGCTTTCATGTAGCACTGAATTATGCTTAAGTATGGTAGATGCATTTATAATGGGTCTAGATAACATGTCTGCAACCTTGTTATGTATGCCTTTTTTATATCTGATGACTAAATGAAACTGTTGTAGAAAACCCATCCATATATAATGTCTTGATTGCTGCAGCTTAGTTTGGGAGTGTAGATATTGAAGTGGTTGATGATCAGTATGTATTACTATCTCTTTTCCCATTAAATAATTTTTCCATTTTTTCACACTCTAAATTAATGCATACAATTCTTTATCATATGTAGGATAGTTAACTACTGCAGGATTAAAAGTCTCAGAATGATAATATATGGGTTTACCGTGTTGTGTCAACACTGCTCCCATGGCATAGTCACTGGCATTAGTTTGGATCTCAAATGGTCTTCGTAAATCTGGCAGTGCTAGTACAGGTGTTGTACTAATTTTCTCTTTCAAGGTGTTGAAGGCTTTCTGATGTTTGCCTCCCCACTGAAACACCTTATTCAATCCTATCAAAGCATGTAAGGGAGCTGAAATCGAGGAGAAGTTAGAAATAAACTTCCTCCAATATTGTGCTACTCCTAAGAAGCTTCTCACTTTTGTAGCAAACCTGGGTTTAGGCCAGTTCACAATGACTGCCACTTTAGAGGGATCTATTTTCAATTCACCTCCCCCTACTATATGACCCAAGTAGTTTAGAGATGTTTTGCCAAATTCACATTTTGAGAGTTTAACATAAAGTTTTTCTCTTTTAAAAACATCTAATGTCTGCTTAACATGCTTTAAATGTTCTTCCCACATTTTACTAAAAATCAAAATGTCATCCATATACACAATAACAAAATCATCAAGAAAAGTTCTGAGTACATCATTCATTAATCTCATGAAAATAGCAGGAGCATTAGTTAAGCCAAAAGGCATAACCAGCCATTCATACAAGCCCTGCTTTGTTTTGAAAGTAGTCTTCCATGCATCTTGCTCTGCAACTTTGATCTGATGGTATCCACTGTGCAAATCCAGCTTGGTGAAATAAACAAATTCCTTTAATTGATCTAAAAGATCATCTATGCGAAGAAGGGGATAACAATTCTTGATTGTTATCTTATTCAGTGCTCAGTAATCTATGCACATTCTCCAAGAGCCATCTTTCTTTATCACCAAAATGATTGGTGACCCACATGGTGATGTGCTAGGCCTGATGAAGCCCTTCTCGAGTAACTCCTGCACCTGCTTCTTGATTTCAACATTCTCTAAAGTAGACAACCTGTACATCCCAATGTTAGGTAATGGAACATCTTACTGCAAAATAATATCATGTACTATTCCCTTTTTGGGTGGCAGACCTTTAGGTTCTTGAAACAAAACATCATACTCTGAAACAACCTTTTCTATATCAGCTTGTTGTTTAGCATTACAACCCTCAAATACATTGGTTTTATTAGGTTTCTTTTCCTTTACAACCATTAGTAAGAATTGTTTGCATGAATTCATCATTCTTTTCATCTTTCCTGAGTTTATGAGAGTATAATTGTTCTTGAGCTTATGCACTCTTACAAAGTATTCGATTCCATCTTTGACAAGTAGATACTTGTTCTCAGCTCTATAGAAAATAGCCTTTCTATCATACAAGTAAGGACTTCTGTTGAAGCCCTGAAAATCAGGTCTACAACAAGGGGGATACCCACCCAGTCCAGACCTTGGTAAGCAGCTCCTTTTCCATTTGGGATGGTGGGTTCGACTAGGGATATGGGACTAGTTTCCCAATTTATGTGTGTGTGTGTTGAGAATTGATATTTCCTTCCTAATAATTTCTAAGTAAAATGCTTTTATTCTAAATCTAATCTAACAATATGCAAATTGTATTCTAATGAATCGAAATATCTAATTCTAAACTAACTCGGGATTTAATCTTTCAATTATGCGATCTAAAATAGTTTCTACAGCAATTGGTAATAAAGATCATTCAATTACTATAAGAAAAGAATTCAATAAATATGAACTGTTTCATATAAAAAGTTAGTCGAACAGTTGTGAAAAACATATTGCATAATAAGTCATTCATATATTAAGCACAAATAGAATAGCCATCACCGTACAAAAGTGCCAAATGATAACTCAAGCATTCAGGCGTTCACATATAAATAACTAAACATGAATATCACTTAAACACATAAGCAGAAATCGTTAAGAGATAAAAGTACCATTGATAACAAATTATACTCATGAGCTTCAACAATAATGATCTATCTCTTCTTCGTTCAACATCTACTAAGAGTACAAAAGTGCAATTTTAGTAGTAGATATTAAACATAGATATCAATAAATCTTGTTCCATTCATTCATCAAAACCTCCTCTGAGGGTGCATAAGTGCATGCTCTGAGGAAATGTTTTTGACAAATTTCAAGACCCTTCTCTAAATGCATGAGAAGGGTTGAAATACTACTTAGCTAAATCCTAAAAATAGTCTATTACAAAAATTTAGGAGGCGGTTTAAATGACCATCCTAATCTAAGGCAAAAATGAAACTGAAACTAAAACTAAAACTGAATCTAAAAATTACTATCTATGTATCTGTTCTCTGTGGTTGCAAGCATTCAGCATCGGCTTGAGGAGAGTTGGTTGGCCGACCTCCGACTTTAGTTGTCCTGCAAAAACAAAATCAGCAAGTGCTAGTGTTATCTTCTCTGCAGAATTAGTGAGGCATTTGAGAGTCATGCATTGACTGTGTGGTTTAACCAAATACTGCCAGTAAGAATCCCAATTCAACTTGGTTAACCTATTGATGGATTTTGCTCTTTCTTCAGCCTTTTGCCTCCAGTTGTTCTATAAATGTTGTGCATTTGGGAGAAATTTTCATACCATTTAAATATATCCCTAATAAATACCACTGTTTTTAGAACTTGAGTTTTGTTTTTAGCCTTTAGCACTTTTTCCTACAATTTTTTGGATTTTCTGGCGACTGAGCATTCATAGGCTTTCCTTCTCAAGGGGTTTTGCCTGGCAATGCACGATTAGCACTAATCGCGCATTGAAAACTGCCTTTGTTTCTTGATCCAGGCTTCCTTGGTGCTAGTTTTCACCTCTTGCGCGTTTTGTTAGATGCCTTTGGAATTTGGATTTTATCCTTCTTTTCCCATTACACTGCTATGTATACCTTTCTGTTTTCTGCTCCTGCAATTTACGAAATCAGGAAAGAGTAATGATATGAACAAGGCGACAAGAAAGCTTTAAATGTTTGAAATCATATAAAATATATCACCCTACGTGAACTGACTTCTTGATCAGATCAAAACCTTGTATCCTTAATGATCATCAACTAAGTTATTAAATTAACATTAATGCGCATGACTTGACAATGGATTACCAAAAACCTTTTTTAGAACGACGTGCCCTACAGATCTGTGATTTTTCGATTTTCTTCGCAATATCATAGATCGTAATATCGCAATATGTTATGTTTCGACATTTACTCATTACCATGCTTTTATGTGAAATGCGATTTGCGAGACTTGTTATCGCATATCGCTAGCTTTGAAACATTTCACCTTAAGTGACGTTTGAAGGATATGAAAACTGCGGTGTGATGACTTACTTGGGTCTGCGATCTCATATTGTGATTTCGCATTTGTAGGAGTTTGCTTATATGATATAGTTATTTCCCTTTTGCAATGCGATGCTTTTTATTAAGAGAAAGATTTTATTCGAACTCATCATAAACTTAAGTCTTTTTGGATTTTTGTGTATATTCTCCTAAGTTTATGATAGTAAGATTTATTCAAAAAGGAAATATAAGTTCTAATTTATTATTATTTTCTAGATGAAGGGTCCCCACTTATTTAGTATTGATGTCAAAACTAAAATAAGAAGGGGGGTTGTTGCTGGCCACAACAATTGGCGATTCACTTGTAAGAACCAGTTATCTCTGATTTTCTTTTGAATTTTCTAAACTTCCAAAATAGAAGGGATTTTTGGAAAATCAAACTTTATTATAGAAAGATAAAGTATATCATGCTTTCAGCTGTTAATGCTAGTTTGTTTCTTCTATGTTAACTTTGATTATTTACTTCCTAAAGCTAGTCATTGTATTTACATCAGCCACTACTTAGTTTGTAAAGATAAAAACATCGTCTCCTCTGTAAATCAATTTTAAATATGCTCATTTGTCATAGGTAGAGCCTCTGCTGCCAGCAGGCGTTCATAGCCTCGATAGGTTTACCTGTTGCCCAGCAATGATCCTGTATCCTACTTGGAGAAATATACAAATTTTCAAAGAGAAATCCATATCCACACTTATTGCTCTCATTTTATTTTAATTCTTAAAGAACAATGCCTTGGTTTGGTAGCCAAATTATGACAGTGCCACTCACTTGATTTATAACTTTGCTGAACAAGCTGGCTCGTGATGAGACCCCTTGTCTTTTGATTGCAACAATCTTGAGTCATTGCCCTGTTTTGGTATGAAGATTTGGCAAAGTTAGCAAGCTATAATAATTATGATCATGATAAGTCGGCTTGTGATGAGACCTCTTATTGTTTAAGTTTAAAGTGTATCATTGGATTATTCCTTGAAGATCGTTATTCTCTGGGTAGGGAGGAAGTCATTGGTTCCTTAAGAATAGATCTGGATGACAATTATAGAGTTTTTGGAAAGAGAATTTCTACAGAGAATCCTTGTTTTTGTTATTGATGCTTTTCATTGACTGATATAAAACAAATTCCCACTAAAGGTTGTTTTTTTTATCAAAATTCACAAAGTTGAAACTAGTATCATTTCCAAGCTTACAACCTTTGACTATATCTTTCAATAGTAATGACCAGTTTTCCAAATCAATTCTATTTATACAACTGAAAAAAAAAAAAAAAAAATCTAAAGGAAATGCTAGTCCTTTTGATTAACCATCTACAACTGGTTTTATTATCTAAATCAAAGGAAAAACTAATCTACAAAAATAAGAAAATATTCTTCTATGGAAAATATTTTTTAAGGATTTGCTCGTTAACAGGTAAAGATTCTCTTTTCCTTGCTAAATCCTGCAACATAAAAGTGGATGGACCTATGATTTCCACAATTTGGAATGGGCCAAGCCACATTCGTTGGAACTTCGTATGTTTGCCTTTTTCTTCGTGAGCCTTATCCCATTTTAAAACTAAATCTCCAATTTGAAAGTCCTTTTTGGATACCATGTTTGAATCAAAAGAAGCTTTTACTAATGCTTGATGATGAGCATGAGTTATTTTAGCCTTTTCTCGTTGTTCTTCTAGCTTAAGAATTTGCAGTTGTCTTAGTTGCAAGGATGAAGTTGGTGTTTCGTCAATAAATTGAACTAAGGCCAAAGAGGGAATTGCTAGATGAGTTGGGAGAACCACTTCTTTCCCATAAACCAAATTAAAGGGAGAAGTGCCAATGGAGGCTTTCTGTGTTATTCGATCTGCCCATAAGGCATACGTCAAAGCTTTGTGCCAATTCTTATGATTTTGGTCAATGGTTCACTTAATAATTCTGATTAAATTTTTATTTGTTGATTCAGCTAATCCATTCCCCTGTGGATAATAATTGGCAGAGTATTTGAGTTTAAAACCTCTTTTGAGTGCAAATTCAGTCATAGCATTGCCGGAAAAGTACGATGCATTATCAAACATTAAAGCAGAGGGTAAACCAAACCTGGTAATTATGAACTGATCTATGAAATCGATGATTTGTTCAGCATTAGCTGTCTTGAGAGGAACGGCTTCTACCCATTTAGTAAAATAATTTGTAGCTGTAAGGATATACCTATGCTGTTTAGAAGAGTGAGGAACGATCTCACCTATTATATCCAATCCCCATTGATCAAAAGGTTGATCAATATTGACTGGTTGCAAAGGCAACAACGGTTTCTTTTGTCTTCTGGCAGCAGTTTGACACACTTGACATTTCCTTACATAGCTATGCGCATCTTTAAATAGTGTAGGCCAATAGTACCCTGCGCGCAAGATCTTATGTGTTGTAGCATCTCCAACATAATGTCCACCTGCCGGTCCATCATGGAGTTCCTACAACACTTTTTGAGCTTCAAATTTCTCAAGACGTCGAAGGAGAACAAAATCATAATTCATCCTAAAGTGTACATTATTTACAAGTTGATATTTCTTAGCCTTCAATCTTAGAGCTCTTTTCTTTGTATAATCCAGGTTTGAAGGAGCATATCCATTCTTAAGATAAAATATGATATCAGCGTATAATGACTCAACATCGTTTAGGCTTACCTCATACATTTGTACTTCTGAAGATGGTATTTCGGAAATAAGCGATGCTCCGGCCAGCATTTTGCAAAAGCCTTGGCCTTTTACAATATTTGCTGGTTTAATTTCAACGTTGTATTCTTGTAAGGCGGTAACCCAATTTGCTCTTTTCTCACCCACATCTTTCTGTACTAAGAGATTTCTTACCGCTGGAAACAGTACTATGATCTTTGTGTGGGTTTTAAGCAGAAAGGGTCTAAAATTCTTTAGCGCTTTGAAAACAGCGTACGCTTATTTCTCTACATTAGAATAATTTAATTCAGCCCGTTGTAGATTTGAACTAAAAAAGCAAACTGGGGCTTCTACCTTATCTTGATTTTCTTGAGTGAGTATCGCAGCGTATGATTTATCAGAGGCAAATGTATACAAAATGAAAGGATCGGAAAAATTTGGAGTTGCTAAAGATGGGGCGTTTACAATTGCTTGCTTAATCAGATTGAATGCTTCATATTCCTCTTGGCCCCATTTGAATATTGAATTCTTTTTAATCATTGCTTGTAGGGGGGGATACAATCCTTGAAATGTCCGGAACAAATCTCTTAACAAAGTTAATTTGGCCAAGGAAATATTGCATGGCTTTCTTGTTGTGAGGAAAGGGTATTTTGGAAATCTCCTTAATTCTATCGGGATCAATATGGATTCCAGATTTTGACACTATGAATCCAAGAAGTTTTTCTTCACTTAATGCAAAAAAAGACTTTTTTGGATTAAGTGAAATGCAATACCTTTGGCAACGTTGCAAGATTTTCTTCATGTCTTTGAGATGATTACCATGTTTCTTAGAATATACAGTTATGTCATCTAAGTAGATTACTACTGATTTATTTACTAATCCCTTAAATGCGATGTCCATGGCCCTTTGAAATGTGGTGCCAGCATTGATCAGACCAAAAGGCATCTTTTGATATGCGTAAGTACCCCATTTGGTTCTGAACGTAGTTTTTAATTGATCGTTGGGATGGACTAAAACTTGGTTGTAGCCGGAGAAACCATCCAAAAAGGACATTAATTCTGATCCTGCGACTACTTGCAAAATTTGCTCCATGGGAGGCAGGGGAAAATTATCCTTTTGGCAGGCTTTGTTCAGATTTCGAAAGTCAATGCAAATTCTAATATCTTCGTTTTTCTTTCTGACGGGAACTAAATTAGAAACCCATCTAGAATGTCGAACGGGAAAAATAATTTTGGCTTTCAATAATTTGTTGAGCTCAGACTTAATCTGGCTTTCCAGATTAGGATGGATCTTCCTCAGCTTTTGCTGGATGGGTTTTTCATCGGTTATCATTGGGATAGTATGCTGGATGATAGAAGTGTCGTAAGTCTTTAAATCATCGTAGTTCCAGGCAAAGACGCTTTTGTATTGTTTCAAGAGGCGGATATAAGCTAATCTCTCTTCTTTGGTTAGGCCAAGACCTAAGTTGATATTCTGTGGCTTGGTATCAGTTCCTAGATTTACTAATTCATAGTTCAGAGTTGAACTCTGAAGTTTTGAATTGGTAGATCTCTTGAATCGGTCTTTCAAATCATATAGGTCTTCCAACTTGACTACTGATTTTGGCATAGCATTATTAGTGCTTTCTTGTTGCAACTGTTCGTCATGTTGGTCCTCGTCAATTATCTGATTAGTGTAAGATCCTTCTGATGTGAGGAAGCTTACAATATCAGGGTCGTCGTTGAAAATTCTCCAGTTAGTAACATTGTCAGGAATTGAGGGTCTAAAGATTAATTTGATTGAAAATCTGTCTAGGCTATAGTCTTCTAAGGGAATGAGCTTGGAAGCTACGTTTGCCAAGAGGTCAGCACTAGCATTTTGGATTCTAGGAATTGATGAAATATTGAATGCTATAAAATGTTCAGTCAAATCTTGCACTAAAGATTGGTAATGCTTTAAATGACCTGATAGGCAATGTATAGTATTTCGTACCTGTCTAATCACAATTTCAGAATCTCCCAAGACTTGTAGATACTTGACATTTAATCTGATTTCCTTGTATAATCCTTGGACTAAGGCCTCATATTCTGCAGTGTTATTGGTGCAATCGAATTCGAGTCTACAAGTTAGCATAGTTTTGTTTCCCTCTGGACTAACTAACACACATCCTACTCCTACTCCATCATTAGACTTTGAACCGTCAAAAAATAACTTCCAAAATAAAGATTTATTTATAGGACTATCTATAAAATTAACACATTTAGAACTATCTGTTTGGGAAAAAATTTCTACTTGAGATAAAATAGAATGTTCTAAGTAAGGTGAAGTATGAGCATTAAAGTTTCCTAAGAAAGAATCAATAGAATAGTTGCCAATTATATTGTTGCTGTATGCTACAGGTTCATTCTCTCCTTCCAATTCCGTTACTATGTATTTTTGATGTATTTCTCGCTCAACATTTATCTGATTCAGTTTACCATTGTAAGGGAGCCACATATGTGACCAATCGGTAGCAAAGTATCCATAAAGCTTTTCAAACCAATCCCTACTGAGAATTAAACCATAAAATTCTGGAATGTCTGCAACTAGAATATCAATAACTTAACATACTTTTGGATTCGATGACAGCCTTATGGTAACTTGTTTTAGTTCACCGATCACTTCAACCTGCAATCGTCCAGCTGAACTATACGTACTATAGACTTTTGCGGCTGAACATTCAACTTTGCACATATTGATTTAGGCAAGATATTAGATGAAGCTCCTGAATCTACTAAACAATTATGCAAGTTTTTGTTGAAAACCTCATAAGTAAGAAGAAATGGGGGGGTATGAGATCTGGACCTTCCTCCAATTAAAGCTATATCGTTTGGATCAACTTTATTAGTCACATTAGTTGGAGGTTTTCCCATTTCATGGGAAGCTTGTGACATTACAGCTGTGGGCAGAGGCACAACCGGCATCGCATTTAATTCTTTCAAAAGGATCTTTTGTTGATGTTTTAACTTGCTCAATTCATGAAAGGTAATATTAGCCCTAGTCTTCTTCATGTCTTCTACGATATTATACTCCATTTCATCAGAAATTATCAATGTTTTGGATAGAGTTGGTGAATCGGATTGGACTGGGCTTGTTTGAGTCTCTTTGGGTGACGTTTTCTTACATGCGACTTTATCCTTAGATATTGAGCTTGCGCTCTTCTGTTTAGGAGTTGGTTGTGGAGGATCTAGTTGATTTCTACTTCTGGTACTTACCGGTGATGCCTCTTGATCTTCTTCATTAGGGAGAATGAAGTCCCACATTCCCTGCACTTCTACAACTTCTTCTTAAGTGGGCTCTTCATTGGAAACTTCCTCTTCTTCTTCTTCTGATTCTGCATTTGTAATAGCATTGGGAGGTTTTGAATTAGTTGAAGGATTTTTTCTATAAGGCTTGTAAGGTTTTTTAGAAGACGTTTTTGACCATCTCGTTAGACATGGTTTTCAAAACTTTCTGCAATCCTTCTAAATCGAATGGGTCCTTTGGTTGTTTTTTCTTGGGATCTTCTTTGAATGTGACCTTCTTTGACTTATGTTCATCAACAACATTTTTCTTTTCTAGAGCTATGATATGTTTTTCTACTGCTATTGCTTCTTTCATATTCTCATCCAAAGTTGTTTTGGCAGCCCTATCAACAAAGATCGTTATGTTTGATGGTAAAGCTGATATGTACCATTCACTTCTAACCTCTTCACTAGGCTTGGAAGTGGCAGGAATTTTATTCAAAAGTTTGTTGAAACATGAGTTAAAATCTTTGATGGGTTTTCTAGTTTCGGTCTTAATATTCGACAGGTCATTGATCAATGTCGCAGTAGACCTATCATCACCGAACTTAGTCAAGAATTGTTCTTGGAAAATATCCCAACTAGTGATAGATCTGGATGGTAATGAAAAATACCAGGATTCGGCTGCTCCTTGTAATGTATAAGGAAAGAGTCGAACAACAACATCTTCATTAGTAACTCCATTGAGATTTATAGATAACATGAAGTTATTGATGTGTTCTTCTGCTAGCATGCCTACTTCAGGATTAAACTTAGGCAGCCATTTTTCAGGATGGACCGGTAATTGACTTAAGGGTGCAGGCATTAAAACTGCCCCTCGGTTATTCCATGGATTTTGGGCCATCGTTGAACTACTAATAGAAGAAAGCACAGAAGATGTTCCTTGCGATTGAGAAGATGAAGATATTACAGTTCTAGGAGATTGTGCAGGAGATGTTGAAGTTCCAGTAGTATGTTGGACAATAATTTGAAGTGGAGGAGTGGATGGTTGACTTCACAGTGGAGAGGTTGAGATGGATGATGATGACAAAAGAGTCTCACTATTAGACCCTTTAGGTGATTTCGTTGCTCTCTTACTTTTAGGTAGAGGTAATTCAGTTGGTTTGATACCAAACTTTTCACTCTGCAATCGGGTAAGAGGATGAGAAGGGTTATAATGCGAAGTCACACTACCTTGAGATATTTCAGATTTTTGGGGTGATATAGAAAATCACTGAAGTTTATGGATCAAAGATTCAACTTCAGGAGGTTCAATAGTCGACTTCTCTGAAATGTTCGGGTTTGTGGCAGTGGCTGTTGTTTTCTCGACTTCTCGCTCAAGATTTAAAGGTTCTAAGTGCAATGGAGAAGTCGGGGGAGATGTTGAGGGTGATTTACTCTCAGAATGGTATTTGGATTTAGATTTACTAGCCATTCATAGTTCGGGCCCTCCTTCTAGCGCCAAATATGTTGAAGCCCCGAAAATCAGGTCTACAACAAGGGGGATACCCACCTGGTCCGGACCTTGGTAAGCAGCTCCTTTTCCATTTGGGATGGTGGGTCCGACTAGGGATATGGGACCAGTTTCCAAATTTATGTGTGTGTGTGTGTTGAGAATTGATATTTCCTTCCTAATAATTTCTAAGTAAAATGCTTTTATTCTAAATCTAATCTAACAATATGCAAATTGTATTCTAATGAACCAAAATATCTAATTCTAAACTAACCCAGGATTTAATCTTTCAATTATGCGATCTAAAATAGTTTCTACAACAATTGGTAATAAAGATCATTCAATTGCTATAAGAAAAGAATTCAATAAAGATGAACTGTTTTGTATAAAAAGTTAGCCGAACAGTTGTGAAAAACATATCGCATAATAAGTCATTCATATATTAAACACAAATAGAATAGCCATCACCATACAAAAGTTCCAAATGATAACTCAAGCATTCAGGCATTCACATATAAATAACTAAACATGAATATCACTTAAACACATAAGCAAAAATCATTAAGAGATAAAAGTACCATTGATAACAAGTTCTACTCATGAGCTTCAGCAATAATGATCTATCTCTTCTTAGTTCAACATCTACTAAGAGTACAAAAGTGTAATTTCAGTAGCAGATATTAAACACAGATATCAATAAATGACCCTTCTCTAAATGCATGTTCTGAGGAAATGTTTTTGCCAAATTTCAAGACACTTCTCTAAATGCATGAGAAGGGTTGAAATACTACTTAGCTAAATCCTAAAAATAATCTATTACAAAAATTTAGGAGGCGGTTTAAATTACCATCCTCATCTAAGGCAAAAATGAAACTAAAACTAAAAATAAAACTGAATCTAAAAACTACTATCTATGTATCTGTTTTCTGTGGTCGCAAGCATTCAGCATCGGCTTGAGGAGAGTTGGTTGGCCGACCTCTAACTTTAATTGTCCTGCAAAAACAGAATCGACAAGTGCTCGCGCTATCTTCTCGGCAGAGTTAGTGAGGCATTTGAGAGTCATGCATTGACTGTGTGGTTTAACCAAATACTACCAGTAAGAATCCCAATTCAACTTGGTTAACCTATTGATGGATTCTGCTCTTTCTTCAACCTTTTGCCTCCAGCTGTTCTATAAATGTTGTCCATTTGGGAGAAATTTTCATACCATTTAAATATATCCCTGATAAATACCACTGTTTTTAGAACTCGAGTTTTGTTTTTAGCCTTTAGCACTTTTTCCTACAAATTTTCGGATTTTTTGGTGATTGAGCATTCAGAGGCTTTCCTTCTCAAGGGGTTTTGCCTGGCGATGCGTGATTAGTGCTAATCGCGCATCGAAAACTTCCTCCGTTTCTTGATCTGGGCTTCCTTGGTGCCAGTTTTCGCCTCTTGCGCATTTTGTTAGATGCCTTCAGAATTTGGATTTTCTCCTTTTCCCATTACACTGCTACATATACCTTTCTGTTTTCCACTCCTGCAATTTACGAAATCATTAAAGATTAATGATATGAACAATGTGACAGGAAAGCTTTAAATGTTTGAAATCATATAAAATATATCACCCTACGTGAACTGACTTCTTGATCAGATCGAAACCTTGTATCATTAATGATCATCTACTAACTTATTAAATTAACATTAATGCACATGACTTGAAAACAGATTACGAAAAACCTTTTTTAAATCGACGTGCCCTACAGATCTGCGATAATGCGATAATGCGATTTTGCGATTTGCTTCGCAATATCATAGATCGCAATATCGCAATCTGTTATGTTTCGACATTTATTCATTACCATGCTTTTCTGCAAAATGCGATTTGCGAGACTTGTTATCGCATATCGCTAGCTTTGAAACATTTCACCTTAAGTGACATTTGAAGGATATGAAAACTACGATGCAATGAGTTCCTTGGGTGTGCGATCTCGCATCGCGATTTCGCATTTGTAGGAGTTTGCTTATATGATATCGTTATTTCCCTTTTGTGATGCGATGCTTTTTATTAAGAGAAAGATTTTATTTGAACTCATCATAAACTTAAGTCTTTTGGATTTTTGCGTATATTCTCCTAAGTTTATGATAGTAAAATTTATTCAAAAAGGAAATATAAGTTCTAATTTATCATTATTTTCTAGATGAAGGGTCCCCACTTATTTAGTATTGATGTCAAAACTAAAATAAGAAGGGGGGTTGTTGCTGGCCACAACAACTTCCTAAAACAATTCCACATATATCCAAAGGAATTATGTCTAACTCAACCTTATCTACAAATGCTGACCCAAAAGAAAACTTGAGTTTGCACTGTCTAGTCACTTGTAGTTGTGCTTTATCATTCAACCATCCTAATGGGTATGGTTTCTTGTGAGGTGTAGTTGCTAATCCCAATTTCTTTACAATTGCTTCAGAAATTAAATTTACTTGTGAGCCACTATCAAACAAAGTATTAATCTTTTTATTTTTGGAAATAACTCGAATATGGAAAAGCTCATGTCTCTTTCTCTCATTTTCTTCATCAATAACAGATTAAGCAGAATTACTAGTAGATGCTTTAGAATTCTTACCTTTTATACCTGTGGCTGCTATAGTTGTTTCATCTCTCGAGTCTGACCCCAAATCTTTCTGAATAGCTGCAACTGTCTTCTTCTTCTTGCCCTCGGACTTCTTAGGTCTCAGCTCTGGATGCAGAATCCAATAATGCTTATCATCATGCCCCTCCTTTTTACAGTGAGTGCATGAAGCTTTCGCTCTCTATGCAGTGTTAGCCTTCCTTGCCTTCCACTTCTGTTTTCTTTTCTCCTTTCTCTTGCTTATAGTGGGTTGGGATGGTCCCCCAACTTCTAGATTTCCATTCTTTCCTCTAGCTTCTAGATGAGTAGCTTGTACAGATACCTCATCTATACTAGTGGGATTAAACATGAGGATGGTATGCTTCATGTAGCTGTGTAGACCACCAATGTACTTCAAAAGAGTCTCTGGTGAGCCTAATGAGATACCCAATATCAATGCTCTCTTTCTAAACTCTTGAGTATACCCTTGCACACTTTGCCCTTTCAATTGCTGAAGAGTTTGCCAACTCATCATGGCTTGTTACATGTAGGCCAATGGATAGAACTGCTTTTTGATTGTAGAAACAAAGTCACTCCAGACGGAGATTGTCTTACCATGTATTTTCATATCAGCTTGGGTTTTTCCTTCCCACCAAACCAAGGTAGTGCCTCCTAGGCGTAGGCTTGCTAGCTGAATCTTACTCTTGTTTGAGTTTATGTTATGTACCCTGCAATACACATCAATTTGTCTAATCCAATTGTCCAACTTTTCAACATTTAGCTCTCCATCATATATAGGCAAATCAAATTTAACATCTAACTTAATCAAAGATGCTTTTTTATTACACACAGGGCTATTAGGAGGTGTGAGAAATCTTTCCTCTTTCCCCTTTCCTTTGGAGTTGTCATGGAAGTGAGACTCATCTTTTTCTTTATCTTGTTTAGAGCCTGATGCATCTTCCACCTTTTGCTTTCTAAAGTCTCCGTACATTTCTTCAACCATAGATTTTATAGCTAGGAAAATCTCTATGAATTGAAGGTCTGGCCCTACAGAACCTTCTTCTGACATTGTCTTTCGAGAATAGACTCTCCCAATTTCAGGATTAGTTTCCACCAACTCTCCTTCACCTAATTTGAGATTTGATCTTGTAAGCATTCACAGCTAAACCAACACAAGGTTGTCTAACCTTACAGCCTAGAGCTCTGATACCACTTGATCTGATATTCACCCTATGAATGACATCAGTTAAAGATTTGTTAAACTAAGGTATTACAGACTCATGTGCTAGTGTCTGTGTTCTATGTTATTGTAGCAACGGATCGATCAGATTGCCAATACACATACAATAAGATGGAAAGACAACAGAGAAATACAGTAAGCAAACACAAAGACACAAGCAATTTTAATAAGGAGTTCACCCTATGCTCCAGGGCTACGTCTCCGGTCCAACTTCAGTGGTGGCCTTGTTTTATTGTGCCTTTGGGCAGAGAATTTACAATACAGGGCCTCAGCATGAGTTCACCTGAAGCAGGTGTTGCTTGGCAGGATGGTCCTTGGATTCCATAAGCCACTGGAGTACACAGACCCTTCTTCCTCCTACTAGCTCTGTGACCTTCTGGTCTACAATGGCAAGAGCCCAATGTGGTGATCAGCCCAGACATATCCTCTATGGGATGGCTTGAATCTTCAAGCTCTCTAGTGCTCGATGTTGCTACTGATCAGCTTGGCCCTCTGTCTCCTCTGTTTTGATTTACTGTTCTCTGTGTTCAATCCTCCTCTAAGTGTTCACTGTTCCACTTATTCGTCTCTCGGCTTTTGTCTCTCTCTGTTTAACTCGACTGACTGATTCGACTACCTATGTTCATGGCTTTAGCCATTCGATCCCTATGCCTATTCGGTTCCTCTTCTGCCTCTGTCGATTCACCTTCTGCAGCTGCGCTAGGAGTTCCCTGTTCGGCATCATCATCAACGCTCAGGGAGTTGCCACTTTTCTTCCTCTAAACAGTGCCAGCATGCTTTGTCGGTTCGTTTCTTCAGTTATGTCGTGGATGCGTTCTTCCTCCATCGTGGCGGTCAAACGGATTTGAAATCCCCTCTAAAACATGACTTAATTCCCTGTCGATTCTGCTTCTTCCATCGGGCACGATCTCAACCGTCCGATCTGGGCCCTTCAGATCTGACGCTATACGCATGTTTCACGCGGTTGACTTGCTCGACCGATAGCGCGCAATCAAAGAAGGTTTTCTCTCACCTCCGCTTGCCACGCGTCGATCATTGTATGGAATCGATTTGCTCTCATCCAAAACCTCTTACCATTTAAGGGCGCCCCAATCAAAACCGCCGGTTTCTAGAGCGTGAGTCCCGCCTTTGTACGTTAGCACTTTTTCCTTTTTCTACCCGCGGTCCTCCGGTTCTCCCACATGACTGAGTGCTTGGGCTTTCCCATTTTGGCCCTATTCGCCCAGCGATGCACGATCAAAAATCACCTTCGTTTCCCGATCCGGGGCTCCCAGGGGCTAATTCGGCCTCCCACGCAGTCTCCATGGGCCTTAGTCAGTGCGCTTTGACCGAGGCCCTCGTCGTTCCACGTTAGATGCCATTGCCACTGGTTCAGGGTGTTTTTATTCGCTGTTCTGGAATTCTTTAGAGATTTTTTCGACCTGATACAGTCATGGTTCTTTGATAGTCTTCTATGGATCGAATTCGGATCAACTACAGTTAGTTCTAAGTTGTAAGCATAATACCTTTGCTCATGCTCCCTTACTTTTTTGGATTCATATGTAATAACTTTCCCTTCTTGCATCAACACCCCTCCAAGTCCTTCTTGACATGCATCTATGCAAATGACAAACCCCTTTTCCGGAGCTACTATTTTTAGCACTGGAGATGTGGTTAGCAAATTATTTAGTAATTCAAAATTGTGCTGAAATTCAACAATCCACTTAAAAACTCTTCCTTTCTTTTGCAAGGAGGTGATAGGATATGCTATTTTAGAAAATCCTTCAATGAAGTTGCGATAATATCCTAATAAGCCCATGAAAGATCGGAAGTCAGTGACATTAGCAGGAACAAGCCATTCCATAATGGTTTTTATCTTTTCTGGATCAACTACTATCCCTTCCGCAGAGATGACAAGTCCTAAGTATTGAATATTCTCTTTAAAGAAATCACACTTACTGTATTTAGCATACAATTGATGTTCATGTAATTTTTGCAAAACTATTCGCAAGTGCTCCTTATTCTCTTCTAAATTTCTTGAGTATATAAGGATATCTTCAATTAAAAATAATACAAATTTATCAAGATAAGGGTGGAATATGCTATTCATGAGACTCATGAAAGTTGTTGGAGCATTGGTTAGGCCAAATAGAACCACAAATTCATAATGGCCATAGCTGGTCCAGAAAGCGATTTTAGGAATGTCCTCTTCTTTCAACCTTATCTGATGGTACCCTGACCACAAGTCTATCTGGGAGAATGACGTGGCTCCTTTGACTTGGCCAAACATATCGTTATTTCTTGGTAATAGGTATTTATTCTTAATTTTCATCTTGTTAAGTTGTTGGTAATTGATGCATAGTCTCAGAGTACCATATTTTTTCTTGACAAACAAAATGGGTGTTCCCCATGGGGATGCACTTGGGTGGATACAGCCCTTATAATGTAGTTCTTGCAGTTGCATTTTGAGCTCGGTTAGCTCAGGAATACTCATTTGGTTAGGGGTATTTGACACAGGTGCAACCCTTGGAATCAATTCTATGGTGAAGTCAATGTCTTGCTTAGTAGGTAGTCCTGGAATTTATTCTAGAAACACATCTATAAAATATTGAATGATTGGAAGGCTTTCCAAAGAGGCTAACTTACTTTTAGAATTAGTAAAACCCACTTGCACTACATAAATATGACACCCCTTCTTAATGCATTTTCCTACCTGGGAGGAAATAATTGGTCGCAGATTTATGGGTCTCTTCAAACCTTGAATTTCTTGTTTAACACCCCCTTGATTAAGATAACTGATAGCTTATATTTACAATTTTATAACGGCCAATGCTCCTCTAACCAATCCATTCCAATTAAAACATCATAAGATACCAAAGGTAATATATTTAAATTTACATTAATTTGTTGATTTTCTACCTCAATAGGACAATCATTTATTTTAGTTGTCACTCTTATTTTTTTCCAGGTTTCCAATTGTTGAGGGACAAAGTTCCCTAGGGTTTTGGGTCAACACCCTAGCAGAGCGGGGGTTATCTATAGTAAAAAGCAAGCATTCCACACAGCCATGATACTTAAATAAGCAAACTATGCGAAGAGAGGTGAACCTGGGGGTCCTTCGTTTGGGTAGATCCAGCCAGGGTCCAAACCCTCTTGGAGTTCCTCTCGATCCTTGGACTTGCAAAACAACCAATTCAAAGAAGCATAGCAATATATGGACCAAGTATCATATAGAAATCAACCTCATAACATATTGAAATGTAGTTAGTTATACAATTAAAACAATTATTCATATGTAAACCATAACAATAACATGATATGCATGAAGAAGATTGATTTCGGGAACAAGACAAATGTTTCTTTACTGCAGATAACTAAAACAAAGCAAGGAATGATATCACCTAAATCTTCCTCTTGCTGGCACCAAGCGGAACCATCCAATCCCAAGTCTTCAAAAGGCTCCTTCCATGACTCACACAAAGATATCTCAACTAGTGAAATGACATCATAACTCAAGGAAACAAGGGTTTCCTGTAATGGGGGAACTCCTGGAAGCACAAGGATCTTCAGACCTGATCAGGGATAATCTCAGCAGAGTAATTTTCTCTCTATTCTCTCCTCCTTTAGGCCTTCCCATTGAAGCCCTTTTATACTTCTCCCACAGTAGTTTTTTAGTTGGGAATTCGTTGGGAACAGTTGGGCCACGGGCACTAATAGGTAATCAACAGGTAAAACCCGTGATCTCTGCTTGAAATTAAGGAGATTTAATTTTTTTAAGTGTTTTAAGACATATACGCGGGTTGGGTATACACTGACCCGTGTACACACGCGTTTAGCTCAGGGCAATGTCGCGTACAGGGAGTAAAACATTGTTTTTTAAGTATTTGGACCAGGTCTGGAAGGAGGGGTTGCCCTAGGCCATAAATGCAACATCACAAATATCAAGGGTGAGATTTGGAGCTATAACAGATGCCCCCTAATATATGAGGTCAGAAGGGGTACATGATGGCCAAAATGTATTAAGTACATGGAAAGGAAACTTGTCAAAAACTGAGAAGGACTTCACCAGATTTCAGCCTGCCAAGCCACAAAAGGAGATTAGAAAGAAACACTGTCTGAGGTGGGCATACCCATGCTCAGAGAAAGTAAAGCATGTCCGCATATCAAGTACAAGCGGATCCACTAAGTATACAAGTATAGAAGACTGGAAATACATAATGGATCATCTGATCATGATCGAACAAGTACATGTCTGAATATCACATATAAGAATGTCAATGATGCTGAAGGATGAAGCTGATCACTGATATCAAAGACTGATCCCAATAGTACCAAATGAACATGATGGAATAAAATGGTACTACACTGCAAACTCGGGTGCCAGCATATAGAATGTCGCCATGAATGATTGCAACATATAAGGTGGAATGGTATCAACTAGCAGCAACAGGAGCAACTGTCAAGTGAACCAATGAATGTTGATGCAACCCGAGGTCTTCACCGACCACCGTGGTACATTTCTACACAATGGGAATGAATGAGCTGAAGTCGACCATGTGAGAAATCATTTGATTACTGGTCATTTATGTATACTGTTAACAAACGCGAGACTACTCACAGATGATGATACTGAGATTCAAGGTACCCCAGTATAATCTAACAAGTGTGAATAAATGATCTAAAGTCTAACATCTGGAAGAATCTATCGATTAGGATACAATGATGGTTTCCCACTGTCAATAGTGAAGGATCTGCCACTAATGACTGCAAACCCCAAGATACCGCCAAATGGACTCTAGACCTTTTCCCCAGAGCAATGAGTCATAGTCGATGGGGAAAAATCCACTAGAAGGAAGGCATTAAGGCTTCCTTCATCAATCTAGCGCGAGTGTAATCCGCAGGCAAATAATGTGGAAGGAATCGGACGAAAAATATGTAGTAACCCGACTGAAGCACATTTCCGGCGTACACAAGATGTGGCTAGCGCACAACAGAAACCCTCTGAACCAACCAATAATGAAAGCTGACACAGAGGCGAGGTATCCACCAATAGGGTCAAATGGAAACCAAGGTACTGCACAAATCCCAATGTGTGATAGTGTAATATGATGTCGAACACAAGGGAAACCACTCAGTCAAAGACCCATGATACTGATCGATGTTGAGCACAAGGTGACCTATCAATAATGAAAATAGAGCTAGGGTGCGGCTCTAGGCCTTTCCTCAGAGCAAGATGTCATCGTCGATAAGGACAAGATCTGCCAGCAAGAATTCAATGGAGACCTTCTCAAATCGGCATGAGTAAAGGACCAATATAGCTGATGTGATGATAGACAAGACCTTGACAATCACGGATGGCCGACTGAAAAATGAGTCAAGAGACACCGCAGAGAGGCCGACTCAGGCTAACTTCCCTTGAACAAAAGCATGACTCAATGATGACTATGTGGGAGCATATGATGACTCTGTATAAGTTTGTCATGCAGGAGGCACGAACGAACTCTCCAGATGATTGGAAGAGATAACCAATCGGAGGAGAACTAACTCAATAACAAGGTTAAGGCGTACCTAAGTCAAACTAAATCCTGCCCAAATGGAGGAGACTTTGTTTTGAGTTCTTTGTTTAAGGGAGACACGACTGACTCTTGCTGCCAACAATAAATGGAGATATTGTCCCATTGCAACTCTTTTTTGGAATATATAATTTTTTTTGTCTTTTTCTTTAAGCTAGAAAAAGAATAAAAGAATGCTATAATACAGTGGAAAGAACAAGTGTCAGTGAAGCAGATGATTTAGTTCCTGGGATTGGAACAATCCTATGCTCAATGCAGGGAGGCGAAAACTAGTCAAAGACACTCAAAGGTATGTTCCTTCCACAGGTCATAGGGTGTCAAGTTGAAGAAGCTAAGGGATTGCAAGTTTGATTTTGCAGATGACATGGTCAAAAAGTGGCTTAAATATAAGTCCAAGTGAAGCTAGCTCAAGGCCAAAAGGTGCAAATGGTCAAAATGCAATGCAGTGGTACAACTCAACACGAAGGAGCCTCTAGGGTATAAGGCCATAACGAAGCGAAGAAGCAAAGAGGAATGAGTCTTCATCGCTTATGTCATGGCGGGACGATAGAGGACTCTCGAGCCTACTCAAATCGAAGCAGCATGGGCAATAAATGTCAGTGAGGTGCTAACTACGAAGCCCATGAAAAGAATAGCTCTATCATCATGCCATGGTTTAAAAAAATTGGCGAGTGAAGATGGTTTACGAACCATAACACGATGGGATCGACCCTATGGCAAGTGTATCGACGAATGGAGGCTAGTATTCGTAATGCAATGGAAAAATGGCTTCCCTAACCTATATGCCAGTGAGAAAACAATACCTGCCATGATGGGTCTGCAGTCATGGAGTGGATTTGAAACTGTCGAAAAAGCATCCAAAATGTCCTGAAAAACAAACCATTCTCGACATTCCAAGCTCCCAAGTTAAAAGTTACATGAGACAAAACAAAATCAAGTTTTGAAAAAATTTGACATTTTCAAAGCTTATAAAATAGTTTTTTGACTCACCATTGTTACCGTTTGAGTTGAGAGCACAAGGAGTGGAGAAAAAGAAGCAAGCTTTGCCTTTTGCCGAATCCGACCATTCAAATCTTCCCAAAATCACCAGGTAACCCCCAAACTTGTCTTGCATCAATTTGTGATTGGTTTTAAGAATTTTAATTAAAGTTTCACGTTGAATTTATGTCAAAAATTTTGTCGCGGCGTATACGCAGGTTGGCTATATGCAACCTATGTATATGCAGGCCCTAGACGTGATTGTGTATGAAACAGACCTGCGTATACGTCGTTGAAACTTCAAAACAAAAAACTAACAGTCCAAACTTGTTTTTTCCTTAGGATGCTAGTCACCTGGAGGGAAAGGGAGTATGCCACTGTTGATGAAGAGGTTATGAATGATCAACAGTCCTTGGATGCCTTAAGAGAATGTGGTTTGCTAAAAATTTTCAAAATGCCAAATATGAAGGCAAATACTCGCTTGCTCAAAATGCTCATTCACTACTGGAGCGTCGAGGATGACTCATTTATGATTGAACAAATTCCACTGAGGATAGAGATTGAGGATATCTATTTTATCACAGGCCTTTCCCGGAGGGGAGAGGTAGTACATTCCATGGGCCGATCACGAGGTAGCCTTTCTATTGAGGACTATGTGCATATATATTGCCCGGGCCATCCAGAAAAGATTGGAAGCCAAATTCCAATCAAGCACGTAGAGAGTTTGTCATTGAGGATCATCCTGTTCACTATAGCCAGAGTGAATGGATCAGCTTCCTTACACCAGGCTTCACGGCTTGCCATGAGCTTGGTAGTAGACTGTCTCACCACAGTATTTGATTGGTGTACTCCTCTTCTCACCAACTTGAAGAGCTAGCTATCATCTATCAAAAAGGGCCAAACCAAAAACTTTGGGTATGGGACCATTCTGTGCTCCTTCTTTTTCGAGAGGGTCCTAGCGCTACGCCCTAGAGTACCAATTCCAATCAGTAGCCCGCGAGATCCACGGATGGGCAGGTGGGTTGATCTGATGAAATGACTAGGAGGTGGGGACGTACTGCGGACAACTTTTGACGATGATTTCTTCTCCTGGTGGGAGCAGCAGATCATCGCAGTGGATGATTACACCTATGCCGGCTTGGACTTCTGAGGAGATCCTGATCTAGCATTAGCACCATCCGTGGCACGGGGCGATATAGATAACAAATGTTTTTTATTTTATGATTTTTATGATTTTTCAAATATGAAAATGAACCTAAAAAATATTTTTGATGGGATTCAAATGAATAATGTAATGATCATATTCCAGATATTGGGCCAGTACGACCAGATGGTTTCCTTGGCATGGATGTTGCAGCTGAGGTGCCGAAGAGGCGGCTGCTGATACAGAGCGACTCCCATACACAGTTCAGTAGAACTTGGTGAGATTAACTCACCGAGTACTGATGGAGGCCGTAGAGGATCTCTCTATAGACATGCAACGTCATGTGGTTGGAATGCCACAAGACTGGGTTCGGACTCTTAAGCGTGTGGCCAAAGCAGTAGTCACATACTTAGCCGCTCATCTTGAGTCGGGGCATTAGATGTACTGGACATGATTATGGGCATTTGAGTCCCAATTTTTGTATATTAGTTTGGACACACTTATGTACTCTTGGGATGTTTTATGATATATATATATATATATATATATATATATATAGTTTCGACTTTTTTATGCTTGATTTTATTATGATGAATGAATGATGTGCCAATCTAAAGCTTGATTAGCAATAGAATTTGCTAACCAATTATGAGATCTTGGAATGTGCAAATAAGTAATGTAAGTAAATGATCTTTGCAACACCCTCACTCTTAAATATTGGCGATATAAACATGGATCCCTTACCCAATAAATTTTATTCAATTGTGACACTATCAGTTGTGAATCAAGATAGACTACCAATGAATCGATTCCATAAGAAATATCTTCGGATAGTAAATTAATGACAGCAGTATACTCAACCATATTATTTGATGCGGGACCAATGCATACTCCCCTTGACACCATCAACTGACCAGTTGGATAGTAGATCACCCAAGCTGCAGAAGCGAGGTTCTGAGTGTGCTGACTAGCACCATCGGCGAATCCAAAATAGACCAAGTCATCCATCAACACCTGCCACAACAGATCAAAAAGTGTTGATATCAAAAACTCCCTATGAGATATGTACAAAAATACAAAATGTACAAAGAAGACATTGCCTAGCTGCTACTTAAGCAAAGTACTTTTTAAGGTAGAGCCCGTTTTAGGGCTCTGCCAACTTGTTTCCTTCGAAATTGACTAACTCATATGCCCCTTTTTATAAAACTCGTTTAACTATAAAGGGACTGTACCACATAGGCTTGAACTTGCCTGCCCCCAATGTGTCTTTATCTTGGTCATAGACCAAGACAAGGTTTCCTTCAGAAGAGACTCGAGGATGGACATCTTTATCGCACTAAGTTTTAATCCTTTTCTTATGAGCCTCATTGATTATGGTGGCATCTCGACACTGCTCATCGAGATGTTCCAAATGAATGAGGCGCTCTTCGAGACTCGGAGTCTCAGGGAGGATCTCAATAGCCAGTTTAAGGGATGGAATTTCACATTCAATGGGAAATATAGATTCCAATCCATAAACTAACTCAACAGGGGTAAAACTTGTGGTAGTCTTTACTGAGGTTCGGTATGCCCAAAGAGTCGGATACAACATAAGATGCCAATTGGACCGATTTTTGTCAATTGTCCTTTGCAGGATCATCTTAAGGGTTTTGTTCATAGCCTCGACCTGTCCATTGGCCTGAGGATAATATGGAGATGAGTGCTCCTGCCGGAAACCCAATTTAAGAGCCAATTCAGACATTAGTTGGTTCTAGAAATGACTGCCATGGTCAGTGACAATCTCTCTTGTAATACCGAACCTTGAGATAATTTGATGGAAAAGGAACAATGTTGTTGTTTCACTATTGTTTTTATAAGTGGGCATGGCCTCTGCCCACTTCGTGAAGTAGTCTACAACCATGATAATGTACTTGTGATTCGTTGCTGAAGGCGGATTACAAGTTGTAAAATCAATACCCCACTTAGTAAAAGGACCGACAGTGACAATGGGGAAAGAGGAGTTGGATGTGCGTGCATCTTCTGAGTATAAACTTGACAGGGGTGGCAAAGTTTGACTACTTCAACACAATCTTTGAAGAGCGAAGGCCAAAAGTAGCGGCACATAAGATACGCTGGGTTGTAGCAAGCACTGAAAGATGACCACCACAAGCTCCACTGTGGCAATCATTGAGCATTGACTCTACTTCCTCTAAGGTTAAACAATGCCTAAGGATTGAATAAACCCCTCGGCGATACAACGTATCACCAATGATGAAATAGTTCTTAGCCAGGTGACGTAATTTTCGACGTTCATCCTTAGAGAAAGTAGAGGGAAACTTCGAAGTCTGGAGATAGATAATGATATCTCCATACTAGGGGTCTAGTGAAGAGATGAGGAATAGATGTTCGTCGGGAAAACTTTCCTCATAAACAGTATCCTCTCCACAAGGCAGCTAAGAAATTAACTCCGCGAAAACTAAAGATTTATTAGACTTGGCGGACAAGAACTCGAGATCAAATTCTTGTAAAATGACAATCCATCGATCGTATTTGCCCCTAATCACTCGCCTACTGAGGACAAATTGGAACGGATTGACTGCCGCTAAAACAAAAGTTTTGCATAGCAAGATATAATGGTGGAGCAACTAGACAATGTGGACAGCTGCCAAGGCCAACTTCTCAACAGGAGAATAGCGAAGTTCAGGACCTACCGAGCCTTGACTCAAGTAATAAATCACATGCTCTATGAGAGCATAATCTTCCTGAATGAGAACCATACCTATGGTTGATTTTGCAGCGGCGAGATATAAAAGGAAATCCCTACCATAATCCGGTGGACTCAAAAGCAGGGCAGAGACTATTGCCTTTTTCAAGGCATCAAACGATCGTTGTGCAAAGTCGTCCCATACAAACGGAACTCCTTTGAGTAGTAGATGCATAAACCCTTTAGTGATCTCGGCATAATTCGCTAAAAACCTTCTTAAGAAATTGGCCTTCCCCTATAGACTTTGAAGTTGTCGAATAGAGGACGGGGGAGGCAACTGAATTATTGCCTCTACATTGAAGGGATCAACACGAATCCCTTCAGTTGACACAATGAACCCTAGCAACCAACCTGATGTAACTGTGAAAATGAATTTATTTGGATTCAACCGGATCTTGTAAAAACGACATCATTCGAAAACCAATCGAAGGTGACCAGGATGATCGATTCTCTTTCGAGAACGAGCAGCTAAATCATCTAAGTACGCTTCGATGACATGCTTGATGTCGTGGAAAGCGTATGACATGGCCCGTTGAAAGGTTTCTCCAGCATTTTTAAGACTGAAAGGCATCTTTTTGTACGCAAAGGTACCCCAGGGACATATGAAAGTTGTCTTGTGCTAGTCTTTTGGACGGATAGATATTTGATTATAACCAAAGAATCCATCCATGAAGGAAAAAATCTCATTATCCGCACATTCATCAACTATCTGATCAATAAACGGTGTGGGGTAATTATCTTTCAGACAAGCTTTGTTCAAATCCCTAAAGTCAATGCATACACGGATAGTTCCTTGCCTTTTATCAACTGGAACTAGATTAGAAACCCAATCCGTAAGAGGAACAGGGTATATGAAACCTGCCTTGAGCAACTTTTCTACTTAAGCTTTAATAGCTGCTACTTTCCTAGGATTAACTGGCTAAAGATTTTGATGAATCAGGTTAGCGTTTTCATACGTCTTGATCTCATGCTGAATGATGGATGGATCAATACCAAGCATTTCTTCATAAGACCAAGCAAATACATCCCGAAACTCTTTGAAGAGGTTGGTGTAAATTTGAATCTCTTCAGGGGAACACTCGGCTCTGATGAAGACATTTTCTATCACGCTAGGGTTCCTAGAGATGTTTATTGGTACGGTTTTTGAAATGACCGACATGTTACCTTCGACACGAATGTGTGTTGGAGCCAAAGGGTTTGAAACTGTACAAACATCGCTAGTAAGTAGATTGGAAAACCTGGACTCGACCTCTCGCAATGGGGGAAGAAAATATGAACGATGGTGTAAGTCTCCCTAAGGTTAATCTACACCAGTCATTGCTTCTAAGATCGCTTCTTCCGATGGTAAAACTGTATCTAAGCAATCTATAGTGGAGGTAGAATCAAGGGTCCAATCTGGGGCCACATCACCATCTAACTCCTCTTCAGAGAAAGGAGTAGAATGGTTGTCTGCAGAGTTGACGATAAACTGATATCTAAGCTCTGCTGCAGACATAGGAAATGCCATTCCATTGACTTGTCCTTCAGCTAATGTGGTCGTAGGCAAAGGCAAGGTCTGAGGGTCTGAAAAATAATGAGTTTGGAGGAACTCTTCCAGTGAAGACTCCTTGGATGATGAAATGACATTGATTCTAGCAATAGGAGAGGGAAAATCAAATGTACTCATCAATGCAGAATACATCTCAACTCACAGATTCTCAGTAGGCGGACGGGGGTTATCCACTAAGGGAACAGTAGAATCCGAAGTTGATCGAGGATCAATTGGAGAATAATCCAATTGATCAACCTTAACAATTTTCCCCTCATAAGGAAAGCAAATGACATGAAACAGAGTCCAAACAATGGCATCCATTTCATAGATCCAGTTCCTTCATAAGAGGAGATTGTAATCTAGGTTAGCATCAATAACTTCTACTTCAATATTAATAACCTTTCCCCCAACACATATAGGAAAGGCTAGGATAATCCAATGTGGCATACGAGAATGCCCATCAAACGCTATTAAGAGTGTAGGTGAAGGAACAACCGAAGGGGATCCAATGGCCTTCCAGCATGATATAGACATTAGAGATGTGGAAGTTCCCTCATCTACAACTATTTAAAAATATTAGTTTTTCGATAAGTAGACTTGATTTGAAAAGCCATATGATGAGGAAGTCGCTTTTCGACATTAAGCATGTCAAAAGTGAGCACTAAGGAATTATTTGGATCAACTGCCCCTATTGCCAAAAGCAAAGCACTTCGTTGAGCTGGACACGATTAGAGGACCTCTAAAGCGGACATAGTGCATGGACTCTGGGCCAAATCCCCAACAATGGAGTAATTCTAGGCAGCCCTAGCATTGGGGTTGATAGTCGTGCGTTTAGCAGAATCTTTCGGTATTGGAGGTATATTCTCGACAGAGGGTCGCTCAATATGAAGTGGGTCGACAGTTCCGGGAGCAGATTTGTCCTTAGATGTTTCATTTTCACCATAATCACGTGACCGAGTGGCCACATTAACATGAGAACCCATCATGAAAACATTCAATGATTTATCCCCTTCCTAGTTGCCCTCTGCAGAGGTACCAGTATTTGAATTTGCACCAACAAGCAACTGCTGCCCTTGGGGAAAAGGGTTGGTTAACACAGCTTGAGAGCTAGAAGACCCTTGTTGCACTAACAAGCACTAAGCATCTTGAATTTTGGCTCAAAGATGAGTCAAATGGTCTCCATTGCATAACTTGCATGGAAACTTAACTTTCTTTTTGGACTGCTTTCCACCCTCACCAGCACTATTGCTGGGTTTCTTTGTGTCAGCTTTCCCATCTTGACTCTTCTTCTTACCTCCTCCTTTCTTCTTCTCATTGGAATTTTGATTTTCTTTAAACAATGTAAACTTTGAAACGAGAACTGATACTGTTACCCGTTTCATAGAGATAGCAAAAAAGTGACCTGATTTTAAAAGGGGTGATGCAGAACACACATGTTTTTTTTAGAGCATAGTTTTTGGCATTTTATTTTTTTTATGTACATTGCATTTTAGAATGGTAGTGATTTTCACGCTGATTTAAAAAAGTGGTAATTCTGCATCAGACCCTTTTTTTAAAAGACCTATTTTTTGACTTTAAATTTTCTAATGTATGAAATGTAAATAATTATTTTGTAATTTTAATAATTTTTGAAGTGGTTGTTTTCTTCATATTTTCTTATTTTTATTTTAATTTTAATTTTTCTGTAGTGAGGTTTATATTGTTTTGCACTTTTAAATTAGAAGGTCGATATTTTAAATTTTCGATATTCTACATATTTATACATCCTTAATTAATTTTTCAATCCACATGAAATAATTGTTTCTAAAAAACAATATTTTTTAACAATGGACATAAAAATAACTATTTTTAAAATAAATATAACTAAAAAACTACTCGTTTTGATAATTTTTTGCTAGAATTGACATGTCAAAATCACAATTTTTATACGAAAATTTTAACTAAAAATGGTTAAATAATTGTTTTTTAATGAATTTCATGTCAAAAAAATAATAATAATCACTTTTTTTTTTTCAAAAAATAATGATTAACTTAAAAATTAATGCGAAAATCACATATTACAAATATTGAACGCATAACAGTATCAGTTCCCGTAATCAGAATCGAATAACCACTGCCCGACTGCCCATGGGGGTGGCTATCTGATTCTCGGAATCAGATAGCCACCGCCTGGCCACCCGCACGAGCGGCCGAGTGGTGGCTATTTGATTTTGAGAATCGGATAGCCACTGCCCGGCCACCCCCATGAGTGGCTGGGCGGTGGCTATCCGATTCCAAGAATTGGATAGCCACCGCTCGGCCACCCCCACGGGTGGCTGGGCAGTGGCTATCCGATTCCGAGAATCGGATAGCCACCTCCATGGGAAATCGGGCGATGGCTATTTGATTCTGAGAATTGGATAGCCACCCCCACGAGCATCCGGGCGATGGCTATTCGATTCCAAGAATCGGATAGCCACCCCCATGGGTGGTCGAGCGATAGCTATTCGATTCCGAGAATTAGATAACCATCCCCACCGGTGGTCAGGCGGTGGCTATCTGGTTCTCGGAATCAGATAACCATCCCCTAACCGCCCTTGAGGTGGATATCCGATTCTCAGAATCAGATAGCCACCGTTTCTATAGCGGTGGCTATCCGATTCTGAGAATCAGATAACCACCACCCGGTCGACCCCACAGGCAGCTGAGTGGTGGCTATCCGATTCCGAGAATCGGATAGCCACCACCCAACCGCTCGTGGAGGTGGCTAGAAAGTGGCTATTCGATTCTTGGAATCAAATAGCCACCGCCTGGCCGCTCGTGGGAGCGGTGGCCGATAATTTTTTTTTTTTTAAATAAAAAATAAATTTTGTTAAATATGTTTATTATATATATATATATATATATATATATGTTTTTTTTTTTTTTTTTGGTAAAATATAAATATTTTGAATGTTATTTTAAAAAATATTAAAAATATATTTAGTTTTTTTTTTTTAATTTTAATTTTAATGTTTTTTTGAAAATGATGTTTAATTTGAAAATGTGTATTTTTTTTTAAATTTTAATTGTTTTTCGGGTTTTTATTTTATTTTTAATTTCAACTTATTTTTGCTTTTTAGGGCTTTTTGAAAATGTTTTTAATCTTAATTTTTGTAATTTTAATTTTTTTTTTTAGTTTTTCTTAATGATTTTATAAAATTTCCTATTTTTTCTTAATTTTATAGTTTTTATTTTATTTTTTTCCAAATTTATTTATGGTTTACTACATTAAAAAAAAAGCTATTTTTTTGAAAATATGTTTTTCTTATTATCTATTACTTTAATTTTTTAATTCTTATATTTTATAGGTTAATATTTTTATTTTTATTTATTTATTTATTTTTTATTTTTTACATTTTTATGATTGATTTTTTTTTTAATATAAATATATATATATATATATAGTCTTGGTATTTTTTTTAACATTTTTTTTTTGTGTTTTTTTCATTGCTTTTTATTTTTAATTTTATGTTTTCATTATTTTTTTGAAATTTTAATGTTTTTCGGAGTCATATCAAAATCTTTTACACCATTATTTCAAAATGTTGAAAATTTACCCCAAAAAAAAGTGTTATTCAAGTATCAACACTTTTTGTTTTGAGGGTGTTTTTTGCACAATTTTTGCACATAAAAATTCGGTTTTACTGGCATTTTTTTAAATGTTGAAAATTAACCCTAAAAAAAACTCCATTGTTCCATTATTAGCACTTTTCATTTTCAGGCTATTTTTTGCACAAAAAATTCATTTTCACTGCCATTTTTAAAACATGTTTAAATTTGACCCTAAAAAAAAACCATCGTTCTAGTATACACACTTTTCATTTTTAGCACTATTTTTCATGTTATTTCGGGGTTTTTGGGATAGAGTTATCGTTTTGAGTTTATAGTTCTCGTTTCAAATTTTACATTGTTTTTAGGGTTGGAAGATTGGACGGCGTTAATGGAAGAGGGTTGGGAAGGCGAAGAGTTAGATGATGTGACCTGATTAGTAGGAGCAGTTTGTAAAGACAAATGTTGCAATTGACTCAATAGGTTCACCGCATTAGTGTCTATCGATCCAACGATACCATCCGCATGAGGACCTGGCTTCAATTTGGCTATATCAACCTTAGTCCTAGGAGCATCAATCAAGATTTTCTAAAGAATCCCAGACTGAGAGTAAATCAATTCTAACTGCTGGGCCCGAAAAATAGCTTGCTCTTTAGAATAGACTCCAGATAGAGAGACATCCTTGGAAATCTCAGGTTGTAACGATTTCAAGAACCATTCGAGACAGTATACAGGGGGAATTTCGGCTTTAATGAGCCTCTTTCTCCGTTTGCATTCCTGAATATGATCAGAGATGTGAGTTGCCATATTCTGATGGAAATTGGCCAAAAGTTCAGTTCCGACATCATAACGGATGGGCAACTGGAAATGGTTTAAAAAAATGTTATCCAAATCGGCGAAAGATGTAAAGATGCCCCATGGCAACTCTATATACCACTTGGCTGCATTGCCAATTAAGGTGCGTTGAAAAGGTCTCAACCTAACTGAGTCATCGATGAGGGACTTTGATGAGCACCACAAATAGAATGTGGTTACATGGTCACCCAGGTCTTCACCACCCTTCCCCTCGAACTTTGAAATATTCGATGGGAGTTTCGTTGGGACCGGAGGTTAGGTCGGATTGTATCTGATTGGATCATTTGTCAATTTCGTGAGATCTGGAAAATTCAGCGTTGCCAGAAAAGGAAGCCTAGGAGGACCTTGGGGATTCCTCCTAGATTGGGTAGAGTTCCCAAAGTTCTGAAAAGGTTGGCCTGGATTTTGAAAGGCACTAGGCTGCTTGAAGTAGCTAGTAGAACTCGCTGAACCAAAAGGTGACCTTTGTGGTCCAACAAAACTCGGAGTTTGACCAACTCTAGTCGAAACACCTCCAAAACTAGCGAAGTTCCCTCCTAAAGTATTATAAGGAGTCGATAACCCTTGCTAAGGATTCCAAGCAGTAGCTAAAGGAGGAATACTTCAAAATAAACTAACTGCGGAGTACGACATATTCCCTTGTTGGCCAAAAATGGATTCCTAGTCCCTGTGCCACTAACCGCAAGGTTAGTCCAACCTTGAAAGGGATTACTGCCTTGACCTATATAAGAAAAAGGCATAGATCCTATCGTCGGATTGGAATGTGGTATATGACCACTTCCAAAAGGAAAACCCTGAAATGAAGCCGATTCACTCATCATGGATGTGGAGGCACTGAATGGAACTGACGGAATACCCTGTGACTGGGTGCCAAACGGGAAGAATCTAGCACTAGATGCATGCGCTTGGGAACTTCCACTCGTCGACGGAATGGAAGTATACCCAAACAAAGATGTGCTAGCAGTATACCCAAATAAAGATGTAGAAGGGATGGAAATGGTTCCTCCCCCTTGTACTCATTAGGAGTCCGTGTGCCTGTAGCACTTGCGGTGGATGCCATTCTCCTAGCAGTGGTCATCGAAGGGATGTGAGTGATGTGATCTGGACTTGAAGGTCTATTTGTCAAAGTCCCAATGTATACCACTACGTCTGGATGTTCAGAGGGCAGAGGAGAATTCGGAGCTGCTAATGGCTCTAAGACTTCTTCTACCTTAATGTTATCTTCTGACTGGAAGAAAACTCGAGAAATAACTGGAGTGTTCCTCTTTGGCTCTGTGGTAGTACCAGGCATGTCTTGTACACGAATGCCCCCAAGTGGAGGATCAATCCCCATGCGTTGGCTGCCACTGGGTGAAAACCATTGGCAGTATTTCCTTTGTGCCTTCTAGGAGAAGGCTCTAAACTTGGTGGTGAAAGACCACGAAGTCTTTGAGACCGTCTAGGTGATTGTTCTGCCGCTTTGAATTTTTTATTAAGATCTAATTAAAGACTCAAGAAAAAATGAAAGCTGGGCCAACTAAGAGCACAAAGCACACACTAAAAATAGTCCCTAAAAGATATCATCCAGTCAAACAAATTTCAAGTATTTCCGCTCTGGGTGATGAGGACCAGACACCAAAATACAAGAAAGTGAAGTAAGGGCCTTCCGAAGATAGTCTGGGATAATGACGGCACAGGCCTACCAGCGAAGGTATCAAAGGAAGTTACGCTGACCTCCAAACAATAGCCTGTGCCGGTGCAAGCCCCCAAGCTTTGCAAAGGTGCCCTCGAGAAATACTGTTGAGAGTGATACAACATTGACCTCAAGTGCCATGGGATTCCCCTCTGCAGCCATCTATGTAGATCCCTAGGATAAGCAACTAAGGTTAACAACTCGTGTCAGAAGTTAGGCAGAATAGCCTTGAGGTAAGATCCAACAAGTAGGAGAGGGGGTATCTCTTTTCCTTATCTTCAAAAACCCTCGTGCTTAACTCCCAGATCCAGATCTTTCCTGGTCTCCCTAACGCTATTGGATTTTCACTCATTATTCAAACTTCTACGTTTGACAATTTAAAGTAGCCTTGGAGAGTTTTCTCTCCACTCGCCTAATCCAAGGCCCTAAATATTCTAAAACTTGTTGGTGTGTCTAAATTGACAATATAAAAAAGTTCTAGTATATTTTAGTTAGCACTTGTTTTTAAATGGGCTATTCTTAAGTCAAGGGATAAACAGAAGTGAAACTTGTAGTGCTTTTCGACGCAAAAGAAATTAATAAAAACCAAACTATATGCAAATGCAATTGTTTTGTTCTTCGATGCAAGAAATTTCTACCAGGTTCTAAGGAACTTCTAAGAAAGCAATAAATTTCTTTTTTCTTTTCTCTTAACAAGATTCACACTCACAAAAACGATGGATGCCCTAAAAGATGCACAAACTATCCTAATGCAATGAGTATATGCTGATGCAAAAAACTTAAGACTACTCTAAAGCAAAGAATGGAAGTAAATTGTTTATCACTTCCACTTAGCCACTTAAGATGTTTAGATAGAATATAAGTTCCTGTTGCTCATTTTGATCCAAACACTAAAAGCAAACATTAAGACAAACAAAATTCACTTTCACTTGCAAAAAGAAACCAAATCAAAACAAGGCAAAAGAAAGAAAAAACCAAGTTTTCAAGAAGTTTTCTTCAAAAGAAAAAACAAAAAACAACTTTTCAAAAGTGCTCCAAATACTATTGAAAACTTTGAGACTGAAAAATAGGCAACAAAAACACTTTGCAAGTTATAAACTCAAAACGAGCGAAAACTCAACAAAATAGGTGTTTCAAGATGCTCTTAATGACCAAAAAGCAGCAAAAAGAGCTTGGTGACAATGATCAAAAGACCAAGAAAGACAACTTTCAAAATCGTCACTCAACAACTTTCAAAAAGCGAGAAAAGAAAATGGCCAAAAGATGCAGTTTTGACACAAAGAACGAAGATCACAAAGATAAAGTTTGTCACAAAGATTGAAATCAATTTTTCTGATCTGGAAGACCAGAACAACCAAGATTCTCAGAAAGAAATCTCATGTGCTCAAAGACAAATGATAACACTTGCGGCAAAACAAAAAAAAGACCAAAACTTTCTACAACAGGAGAGAATTCGGAACCGAAAACTTGTTGCAAAACCAAACACTGACAACAAAAATTGACTCCTTAGGAAACACTCAGACCAACAAACAAATCTTCAGAAACAGAAAGACTTGACAAAATCTTGGAAAATTAGGGTATACGCAACTGTGTCAATACAAAACGGCGTGTATACGCGATTCATCCCAAAGAAACCTGCGTATACGCAGGTTCATATGGGGAAACTTGCGTACATATGCTACTGTAACCTAAAAAAACTGTGTATATAAGAATTCACAAGAGAAAGCAAAAAAGAGGTCTGAAGAAACTGCTCAGTCTTAAAGTCTGAGTTCCTACAGGAACACACAAACCAGTTATAGCAAGAACACCAGTGGCTGAGCCCTGATTGGCTTAAAATAACCCAAACTAGGAACAAAAATATTGTTGTCCCCAATGGAGTCGCCAATTCTGTTGAGGGACAAAGTCCCCTAAGGTTTTGGGTCAACACCCTAGTAGAGCGGGGGTTATCTACAGTAAAAAACAAGCATTCCACACAACCATGATACTTAAATAAGAAAACTACGCAAAGAGAGGTGCACTGGGGGTCCTTCGTTCGGGTAGATCCAGCCAGGGTCCAAACCCTCTTGGAGTTCCTCTCAATCCTTGGACCTGCAAAACAACAAATCAAAGAAGCATAACAATATATGGGCCAAGTATCATATAGAAATCAATTTCATAACATATTGAAAGGTGGTTAGTTATACAATTGAAACAATTACTCATATGTAAACCATAACAATAACATCATATGCATGAAGAAGATTGATTTCGGGAACAAGACAAATGCTTTTTTATTGCAGATAACTAAAACAAAGCAAGGAATGATATCACCTGAATCTTCCTTTTGCTGGCTCCAAGTGGAACCATCCTCCGGATCTGTCTAATCCCAAGTCTTCAAAAGGCTCCTTCCATGACTCACACAAAGATATCTCAACTAGTGAAATAACATCATAACTCAAGGAAACAAGGGTTTCCTATAATGGGAGAAGTGTTGGAAGCATAAGGATCTTCAGACTTGATCACGGATAATCTCAGCAGAGTAATTTTCTCTCTATTCTCTCCTCCCTTAGGCCTTCCCATTGAAGCCTTTTTATACTTCTCCCAAAGTAGTTTTCTAGTTGGGAATTCATTGAGAAGAGTTGGGCCACGGGCACTAATAGGTAATCAATAGGTAAAACCCGTGATCTCCGCCAAAAGTTAAGGAGATTTAATTTTTTTAAGTGTTTTAAGACATATATGTGGGTTGGGTATACACTGATCCACGTACACATGCGTTTAGCTCAGGGCAATGTCATGTACAGGGAGTAAAACACTGTTTTTTAAGTATTTGGACCAGGTCTGGAAGGAGGGGTTGCCCTAGGCCATAAATGTAGCATCACAAATATCAACGGTGAGATTTGGAGCTATAACACCAATTACATTAACTAGGGATTTTTAAGTTTACAAGCCTGTAAGTGACATTTTTTCAATAACTTTGGGGCCAACGTAGCATAAATTGGCTCCTCGGTCTATTAAAATGGACACAACATAGCTATGTATCTTAACTTCAAGATCGATCTTAGAGGGATGATATTCATCTTGATGATCATACAGTGCTGCATTAATCCTTGGTATGTTTCACACCATTTCACCAAACATGTACGCTTCTTGAATGTTGGCATTTTGTTAGCCCTTGGAGCGATGAGGACAATTTTTATCGTAATGAGGCTCTCTGCAACCCCAACACTATAGTGGGGGATTTTGATGTTGACTGAACTTAGGTTTACTGGAAACTTCCATTTGCATGCTTTCCCCTGGTGATTTTGTTTTCTATTTATTCTTTTGAGTAAATTTACTTTATTGTTTCCGGTCTTCGCATTTTCATATTCTGAAAATTTATCTATGTTTTTACTAGCCCAACTCTCACTTCCTTCTCCTTTTGATTTCATCTGTTAATAACATATTTGTGGTTTTCGTATGGTCTCGTCCATTATTTTAGGATTGTCAAATTCTAGTCATTCTTTCATGAAGGCTGGTAAACTACTTAGAAAATGTTGAAATTTGGCTTTTTCTTCCCGAATGTAAGGTACTGTTGAAGCCTTGAACATCACTGCAACAACATGGGGGATGACCACCCGGTCCGGACCTTAAAGCAGCTCCTTTTCCGTTTGGAATGGTGGTTTCGACTGGTTCAACTAGGTCCAGTTACCTTCTCTCAATCTCCAATGGCTTTAAAATATGACTTTCATTCACCAATGGAAAAGAGACATCAGATCGTCCTTCTTGCTGATCAGGCAAGAAAGTGATCCTTAAGCTGATTTAGGGCTCAGCCAATCCACTACTAAAGTTTGCCTCTTTGGGAAAAGAACTTAAAAGAATGTAGAATTTACTCTAAATGAAAACTTGTTCTAAGGTGCAAGTAAAAGAAACTATCTTAATCCTATCTCAATTAGGCAGATATAGATCTAACCTAACCAAGAGCAGGTATTTAAAATATTGAGATTTAAATGTCTTGTTTATAATGAATATCAAGTTAATGAAATAGTTCAATTAACTGACATTATGGATACCAAACACATCCTATTAAGACCTTTTAATTGAAATAATCAATCAACAACACTCAGAAAGTAGTTCACAGAATGATCTTGATCATTTAATCAGTAACTTGAATAATTAAACAATAATATGCGGAAGAAGTTCACAACATATCAATATTTATTCATCCAATATTAAAAGACAGATTTATGAGTAAATAGTTACTTAGAAATCAGAATTCAGCTCATAAGAGCAGAGATAAATAACAACATAAAATAGAAGCAAATTACCCATACCGACAAAAGTGCACAAATATGTAAGTAAATTGACACCATTCCTGTTATCACAAAATAAAACTAGCATTTAAAATAATAGTATTTGAAATACCAATTTATTGAATCCATTTCTCTAGCTCTGGTCTCTAATAGTCCTTTACAATGCCCAAGCTTCTGCTTTCAAAAGCAAAGCTACAATAGTGCAAACTCTGTTCATTATACATAACTCAGGATGTAAAAGAAAAACCTCAATAATCTCCAGATCTGAGATTCCACTCCTCCCACCTACAACTCTAAATCCCTATTACAAAAGTACTTTTAGAATTCCAGAATTGCAGAGGAGAACCACCTTTTTTACATTCTGCAATCTTCTATTTATAATATTTGCAAAGGAATTCTTGAGAGAAAAGTTTGTTGAAGAGAAATCTGTTCAATCCCATTTTTATTTGCTTAAAATTCCAATCTTTTATTGTTGGAGCTTTCTCATTGATTGAGATCTTTTTTCTCCATATCTCTTCTACTGTTTTCCTACAAAAAGAAATCAAAATGAATTGAAATGCAACAATAAAATCTAAATATCATTTCTGGCATTAAAACAAATCCAATCAAATTCTATTTAAATAAATAATTGAAAATAAAATATAAGCTCTTTATTGATGCCTGGGATGGTTTGATTGGCCAAGGATATTATTGATGAGCGAATCTGCAATTTAGAAGAGGCTTGGGCAAATGAAAATGAAGAAAATAACTCAGAAAATTGATTTTTTTTAAGAAATTCGGAGCTTGATCTTCTGCATGATTTTCGACCCAATAAATGACCAAATTTGTTAGTGAAACCTCCTTAGAAATGTTCTCCTTGATTTTATCTTTTCAATGAGCCGTCCTGGGCCTCCTTTGGCCAAGTATAACTCAATCTATGAGCTTCCAAAGTTGATGAGTCAAATCTGGCATAATTCTGTTGCTGGGCTAAAAATCAGAATTTTTAATTAGAAATTTAATCCTAAATTAGATTCTAATTATCTAATAATTAATTCTAAATTAATTATTAACTAACTAATATATACAATTAATTCTAAATAATTATCATCTAATTTAGAAATTAATTAAGTTACAAAATTAAATTAATATACAAATGATTTGAAAAAATTTATTTAAATATAATTAATATTACAATTCAAATTATAATAAACATTATAATTAGAATATAATTATTATAATATTAATTAATACAAAAATTAATTTACAAACCATTGGAATCAATCCAAACCTAAAACCCATAAAACAAACCATTGAAATCAATCCAAACCCATTAATACATCCACGTGAGATTATGGAGGGATATGGTGAGTGGAGTGTGAGGTGAGGGTGAGTGAGGTGGAGGTACGGGAGGCATAAGGGGTGAAAAACTTTGTATTAAAATCTTTTAACACATCGCATTTGGCCTTATCGCATATCGCATTTTGGGTTGTCAAATGTTAAGGCTTTTTAAGAATTTGCGATAAGACTTTGCGAGAAGGAAATTTGCGAGAATTTTTTTTTTTAATAAGTGTTTTCGTGTTCTGGGTCTCGGGGGCTATGAAATCAGAATTTTTTTATTAAAAATCTAATCCTAAATTAGAATTCTAATTAACTAATAATTAATCCTAATTTAATTGTTAATTATAAACTAAACTAATTATTTAATAACTATTATTAATTAATGTTAATCTAATTAATTAACATAGTTAACTATTTATAAACTATTTAATATTAATCTAAATCATATTTAAGTTGATTGTTAGAGATTTCAGCAAAATCACATAGAGAATCAACTGTCGACACGTTTCGAACCAACTAGTGTGGTTCATCGTCAAGACAAGTTGAGAAACAAATCTGAGCGATCCGTTAAATAGAGTATGCAGGTCCTTCAACGGCTATATGAACAAGCAACGGTTAAAAAGTCCTTTAACGGTTATAATATGTAAATATAAATATATTTTTATTATTATTTTAGTTGTTATTATTAATTAATTAATTAATTAATTATTTATTTATTTACAGTAATATTATTGTATTATATTAACCTCAAGCTAATATTACTATATTAATTTTAAATTAACATTTTTGAATATTATTATCAATAATAGATAAGGGTAATTTATATTTTAATTTTATATTCTATTATTATTATTATTATTAATTTTTGTTTATTTATTTATTATTATTATTAATTATTATTATTATTTTTATATCAAATTATTAAATTGTTGTCATTAATAGTAATATTATTGTAATAACCTTTAGTAATATTATAAGATTAACTCCAAGCTAATATTATAATGTTAATTTCCAATTAATATTAATAATATTAGTCTCATGTAAAATTATTATTATTTTAATTTTTAATTTTTTATTATTATTATTATTTATTTATTTATATTATATATATATATATATATATATATATATATATATATATATTTTAACATATATATATATATATATATATATATATATATAATATATGAGTGAAATGAATAAAATTGCAATAGTTAATTATTAATAATCCAGGTCTAGGGTGAATAATTAAAAGGGTGATATTACTATTACTAAACCAATGATATCAAGAGAAAACAACGACCAGCTGAACAAATAGAGAGGGGTCAGGCGAAGAAGAGGCTAAGGTAAAAGGGCTGGGATCCAACACCTACTAATCTTCCAGCCGTCATCCCTATTGAGATTCAAAGGTCTTTTCTCGATCTTAAGGGCTTCCCTCAATTTTCGATGGTGAAATCTCTCTAGCTTTTCCTTTCCCCTGTCTGTTTTTAGTCTCTTAAGTAAGGGTCTTAATTTTGCCTTAGCTCCGAAGAAAATTCCAGTTGAAGACATCATCTGTAGTGTGGAATTTGGTATTAAGAGCCTTCCGGATAAAACTAAGGACACGATTAGGCAAGATTGTGCCGTGGCCCTTAGGAAGGCAAAACCGCCCCGTAGTAATATCAGCAAAGCTGAGTTTGAGGCTCTAAAAACCTTAAACCAAAATTGCAATATTGTTGTCCTAAAAGCCGATAAAGGTGGGGCAGCAGTCATGCTTAACAAGGATGATTACCGATCCAAGATGTTGGATCATCTTAACAATAGTGGAAGTTACAAAAAGCTGTCCAGGAATCCTTTAAAGAAGGTTTCAAAGGCAGTTGCTCTTGCTATCAAGTCTTGTAATTTTACTGATTCTTTTTCCCAGAGGCTCATAGAAAGCAACCCCATCACCCCTAGGATCTATGGCCTTCCAAAGATCCACAAAGAAGGGGTTCCCTTAAGACCTATTGTCAATACCATCAGTGGTCCTACTTACCTTCTTGCAAAATTCCTTGCCTTAAAGCTTAGACCATTGGTTGGTTGCACAAAGTCCTTTGTAAAAGACTCTGCGTCATTTGTTGATGGTCTTAAGAAGGTGAAGCTTGACCCCGATGATATTCTAGTTAGTTTCGACGTAGTCTCCCTTTATACTTGTATTCCCATCAATGAGGCCATGGAAGTTATCAATAGGCTCACTGACCCTGATACCGCTCGGTTAGTTGAGTTATGTCTTACTTCCACCTTTTTTAGCTTCGAAGGAGAGTTCTATGAGCAAACTTGTGGGGTGGCCATGTGCTCCCCCCTATCCCCAGTCGTCGCAAATCTTTTTATGGAAGATTTCGAGTCCAGAGCTTTGTCCTCAGCTCGTCTCTTGCCAAAGCTTTGGACGAGGTTTGTAGATGACACTGGTGTCGTTTGGTCTCATGGTCATGATGAGTTGGATCTCTTCTTCCATCATCTCAATGAACAATCCTCCGCTGTTAAGTTCACTATGGAAAAGGAAGTCAACAGTTGCCTTCCCTTCCTAGATGTTCTCATCTCAAAGAATATTGATGGTTCCTTCTCCCACCAAGTCTTTCGAAAAAAGACTCACACCGACCAATATCTCCACGCCAGCTCTCATCATTTCCCTGCTCAGAAGTTAGGCGTTCTCAACACGCTGGCTACTCGTGCATTAAGAATATCTGATGAGAAAAACTTAGCGAAGGAGAAGGCTCATCTCCTGGATGCTTCGTTAAAAATGGTTACAGTAGAAACCTAGGTCAAAAAGCCTTCCTCAAGGCCCGGAAGGAGCCCTCTGTCCAAAAAGATCCTAAAGACCGGATCCTTGGTGTACACCTCCCCTACATCCAAGGAACCACTGATAGGATCATCAGGATTCTTAAGAGGCATAATATCCCCTCGACCTTTAGACCTCTTAACACCATCCGTGGCTCGCTGAGATCTGTTAAAGATCCTGTCGACCCTAAAGACATGAAAGGGGTCTATGTCATTCCCTGTTCCTGCGGGGCCCCATACATTGGTGAAACTGGTCGCTCAATTAATCAAAGGATCAATGAGCATGTAGCAGACTTGAGGCATGGTAGGGCCAAGTCCTCAGCCCTGGCTGAGCATGCCGAGAAAACTAAACATCAAGTCTGTATCGAAGAGGCTCAAGTTATCGCAAGAGTGGCGCAATTTCACCATCGAAAATTGAGGGAAGCCCTTGAGATCGAGAAAAGACCTTTGAATCTCAATAGGGATGACGGCTGGAAGATTAGTAGGTGTTGGATCCCAGCCCTTTTACCTTAGCCTCTTCTTCGCCTGACCCCTCTCTGTTTGTTTAGCTGGTCGTTGTTTTCTCTTGATATCATTGGTTTAGTAATAGTAATATCACCCTTTTAATTATTCACCCTAGACCTGGATTATTAATAATTAACTATTGCAATTTTATTCATTTCATTCATATAATAAAAAAATAAATAAAATAAAATAAATAAATATATATATATCTATAAATTAAAAATTAAAAATTAAAATAATAATAATTTTACATGAAACTAATATTATTAATATTAATTGGAAATTAACATTATAATATTAGCTTGGAGTTAATCTTATAATATTACTAAAGGTTATTACAATAATATTAATATTAATGACAACAATTTAATAATTTGATATAAAAGTAATAATAATAATTAATAATAATAATAATAATAAATAAATAAATAAACAAATAAAAATTAATAATAATAATAATAATAGAATATAAAAATAAAATATAAATTACCCTTATCTATTATTGATAATAATATTCAAAAATGTTAATTTAAAATTAATATAATAATATTAGCTTGAGGTTAATATAATACAATAATATTACTGTACATAAATAAATAAATAAATAATAATAATAACTAAAATAATAAAAATAATAAATATATATTTATATATATATTTATATTTACATATTATAACCGTTAAAGGACTTTTTAACTGTTGCTTGTTCATATAGCCGTTGAAGGACCTGCATATTCTATTTAACGGATCGCTCAGATTTGTTTCTCAACTTGTCCTGACGATGAACCACACTAGTTGGTTCGAAACACGTCGACAAATGATTCTCTATGTAATTTTGCTGAAATCTCTAACAATCAAGTATGGATCACAGAAGTCTAAACTCTTTCATATTTAAGTTTTGATTTAATTTAATTAATTAAATTTATATTTAAATTAATTAATATTTAAAACTAATAAAAAAAAATTAAACTATCCTACCACTATCCTACCTCTTCACTCATACGTTAATGTATTTAACCATGAATTTAAATCAATTCAAAATAACCAACGTGAGAATGGCTTTAAATTAAAAGTCATGGTTTGACTTCTTCCCGCATCGCACAAATGGTTTGACTCCATGTCGCATCGCATAAATGGTTGAATCGGGTTGTAACAATTGAGGACCCCGATGCGATAGAGCGATCGCATTGAGACTTAAACACATGGTATTTTATTAAATTTTGGTTAATGCTTGAAGAGCCATCGTGTATCGAGGAATGAAGGTCATCTGGTTTTTTAAGATGTGCATGTTATTAGAATTGTGATGGTTGCGATATGCGATGTAAATTTTTGTTTTTATATTTGTATATATTAAATTTTATTTTAATTAAATTAATCATATTAATTTAATTAATTCAAAATTTAATATTAAACATCAATTTTTATTTTTGGTTTTATTTTAATGAAATTAGTTATGAAATTATTTAAACTACAGCCATTCCGGGAAAAAAAAAAAAAAAAAAAAAAAAACATTTTTAACCCAGACTAGAATAAATAATGGGACTTTAAAGGAGTACCATTTTCAAACCAGTTGACCAAATGAGGCAAAACAAGCGTCAATGGGAAGCTTATAAAAAATCAATTTTAACAAAGCAATCAAAATAAGAATCCAAAGAAAATGAAAAATTAACAATCGCATAGGATAATCAAATAATTAAAAATCATAAAAGGCATTTAGCCAAAAATTTATAGAAAGAATCCCTATTATTTGAAGTGAACAAGTCAAAAATGGGGGGTTGTGTTTTTACCACAACAGGTACATACCATAACAGGGATGTGAATTTGGTTACAAACTCATCCATCGTGAGTTGTCTTAAACGGAGATCATGAAATTATTTTGCCTTATCATCATAAAATTTCTTTGTAAAGTACTTCTCCTTGAAATGTTTCTGGAAGTCCCCCCAAGTCACCTCTTTTTCAGTGATTATGTGAACAATCTTAACCTCTTCCCACCACATCCTAGTCTTCCCTTGAAATTGATAAATGGCTAATCTCTTTTTTAGATTATCATCATATTCATAAATTTGGAAATATTTATTAATATTGCTCAGCCACGCCTCAACAACATCCTCCATTTTCTCATCGAAAACTTGAGGCTTAATCCTTTTAAACTCTCCTTTCAACTCGATTTTATGTTTCTTATTTTGATGGTAATCAGTCACATTGTTAGATCCTTCCTCATTTTCCCCTTGTATCCTTCCATGTCCTAAGTACGACTCCCTTCAGGAGAATTTTTGCCCCTCTATCTTTGTTCCTCATCTCTGCGATTATCGTCAGAGTTGGGTACATTGTTCCGATGATTTCGGTGATCAGAAAGGATATTTAGGAGCTTCCCCTGATCATGCATCAATCTTTCATTATCTTCCCATAGACTGGCCATTTCATTCCTTAACTATTGAACAACTTCCAACAGCATGAGACTGGGGTTTTGCTGCCCTGCATCCAATTGTACCCATATCTCAGGATTGGCTCCTGAAATAGGTGTACCTCCAAATCCTCTCCACATTTTTCCTTCTCTCTCTCTCTATTCACAACATATATGTAAATTATTAATGAAATGCCCAAATAGGTCTCAGTATTGAAACCATCGCTCTGATACCACTTGCAACACTCCACACATTACACCATAAGGTAAATAACATGAGATATTTACTAACAATTACATTGTCATAATTCTATACATAATCTAGCCATTTGTTCCTAATTCATATACATAATTATGTATTTATGTATATCTCTTATCAGAAATCAAGAACACATTGATTGGAAAATAAAATATAAATGATGTGAACGAAGCATGCACCATTAGTATGAAGTAAAGGTTGGTGTGATACGTTGCATTAGTCTGAATTTAACATTCTGATACCCAAAAATTCATGGGTTATTAATCTTGTGGTATATGCTTTTCCTTGGTACAAGTATTAAGTGTCGATTACGCGAAAACCCTTCATTCTAGTGTACCTCCACATGGTAACTTCACTTGGAATCCAACTTACTTACCCTCAAACATGGTTAACCTTAGTGATGTTAGGAACTCTCTAGAAGGAATCTATTCAGCACTTTCGAGGCATTGAATGCACTCCAGGTGGAATGATACACACCGTTCAAAAATTATGGTTCACATCTAATGGTTTACCTTGTGGGAGGATCATTGGTGGAAACAGTCTCCCTCTTAGCTCCTCCCAGTACCGCCATTCTCCCTGTCGAGGCTTGGCTCTGCAAGCGCCATGCCTCTACGTTCTAGTTTCTACTACCTTGCTACTCCTCAGAGGGGTTACCCATCCGAGATTAATTCATAAATGGTTCTACCTTACTTTTCCTTTTTCATTAAACTATTACGCACCCGACTTTCAACCACTTACACAGGTGTTTGGAAAAAATTGCAAATGGGTTAGGGTTTATGATAACAGTGTCAGCTTCTTCCTTCAGGTAAAGTCTTTGTTTCCAATACAGTAGTTGTTCAATTGTTTTCTTCAATGTTTAAGGTGTATTTCAACTCTTTTAACCCTCATTGGTGTTTCGGTGCTAGGTCTACCTCTAATGCCCCAGGTCTCGTTGAAGAGTCAGGTAAAGATCTTTGACCAGTTCATGTTTGAATAGGGTTGTGATCTAGTTTGAAGAAATTATTAACTTGCGTTTCTATTGACATTTGAGAAATTATGTTCACTGATCTCATTTCTTTTGGCCTTCTGGTAGGTATGGCAATTAGGTTATGATGTAACCATTTTTTTAATCTGTGGTCTAAGGAACTCATTCTATAGGATTCTGATACCACTTCTCTCTTGGATTCCCTTCTCTAGGTTTTTATTGGCCTTTGGCAGCTCCTTTAATGAAGTCGAATTGTAGTCGACATATGATGCTTTTTAATTTGGACTTTGAAATTAGGGTTTTTCTTTCCAGTATTGATGTTTCTACCCAGTGAACAGTTTAGTTTTAAGGATTAGGGTCTTTTCTTGCAGTACATAATAGATTCCTGAACTCGAAATGATTCAACAGATAATTCTACTTGAGACTTGTGTTTGATTATAATTGGATTTATCAATTATAGTTCTCCATATATTGCCTAGGAGTATTATTCCTTTTTGACAAGGGTTGTATATTTTATTGTTTCCAATACATTAATTAAACCTTGGTTAAATTATGCTATTGTTCCTTTCTAATTTCTCATTGTGAGTTCTAGTTGCTTGCATGTATTATCGCACAATTTCATCATTATATGAATGTGATGCTTTATTTCATATATATTTATAATTCTTTTCCTTGTTGAACAATATAACTATCATGTAAATTTAGTTGTTACTTTCTTGTATATTATGTGGATCGAAATTTACCCATGTTAAAAAATTACTTATGGGCTCAGCTTCTGGCCACAATGTTTCTTATTTCCTTCTAGGAGAAGGATTGTGTCCTAGTGGCCTCCAAGTTGCAGGGATACTAACCTATCCCATGATATTATAAATTTCTCATCACTGGTAATTTTAGTCAAAGCCTCTGGGGTTTCATGCAATCACCCTTAACCATTGGCAACGACTTCTTTTTGGACAATGTTGGGGTTACCAACTTCTGCATTATTCGACCAGGTCCACACTGGCTCTTTACTCAATAATATATGACTATAATTAATTTCCATATTGTTTATAGACTGTTTGATTTCCTAAACTAGTTACATAATGCATATCACAATAATTTCATTTATATTACTATTCAGAAGGTTGTTTCAACAGTTTCCTCCATCTGTTTTGATTAGTTCATGAAATAAATTCAATCTTTTAAAGAAAACAAGGACAACCAAGACCTATTAGATTGCTCAGGGTTCATCATTCTTTCATATATAACATTTCTATATCAAAGACACAATAATGATATCATTATACTTATCTGTCGATTAGCTATGTAAGAGATTAAGACTTGAAAAGAGTTCTTTCAACCTCCCGACCTATGGGATGGAAATAACGTCTAGACCTCCCCCCGATTCTCTCAGTTTCCAAAATAGTTCAACCAGTATTCCTTTCAGAGCCTCAAGACCACCTTTCCAGCCTAGAATTACTTTCTTTGGCAAGGATTTCACTGCTTACCACCAGCTCAAGAAGACCTCATAGAAGAATACATGCTTTTGACAACATCATGTTAATTTTTCCTCCTTTCCTCCTCCCTGGGCTACCTGCTTTTTCCATCTGAGATTTTCTTTTTTAATCTCTTTGGGTAGGGGAATAACTTTTAACTGTTTGGAAACCAAAGATTCTATTTTCTTGAAGTATTTTCCTCTCTTTCCTCTGACCAAGTCTAATCTTTTCCTTTTAAGAAAAAAATGAAAATATATTAATGACTATGTATTATTTCTCACATTCCTTTACTGTCTTTATCAAACAAAATTACCAGGTTTTACATAATAACAAAGAAACATAAAGAATAATTTATATATAGGTCTAGGGGTGTTACACCAAGGAGTTGGTGGTTTTTATTAAATCGCTTTGAGTGTAGCCACCTCTTTGAAAAAGCACATCATCTTTTGAGTTGTTTCCATTGATGGTATGAAGTTAGGCCAGCATAGATTCATCTTAATCACGGATCTAATATTGATGATCTAATATTTACGTGCAAATTTCTTTAGAGTGAAAAATATAATGTATAATTTTTCATTGTTTAAATTGTATTTTTAAATAATATATAGAGTATATATCTAACCAAATAAACATTTTAACCATACAAACTTATTTTTTTAATGATATATACATAATTTTTTTTAATGATATATATAATATATATAATTGACATTAAAATATTTTACATAACATGTACATCAAAACATTTTATCAGCACAAATTAAAACAATTTTTTTATTATTAATATATTTTTATGTGTCAATAGTAATTATTAAAATATTTTATTGATAATCCACATTGATTTATTTATTTTTATTTTTTTTATATAAACATTAAAATATTTTACTTTAACAATTATTTTTCTATATATATAAGGTTGATATCAACATAAATTAGTTAGCATAGATCTTCAAATAATTTATTTAAATCTCCAGTTGAAATATTTTTGAAAAGTATAAGGTTTAAACATCTTACTCACACATTATTTTTTACTTCTAATTACTTTACAACATATATTTTTTTTATTATAGCATATTTAACTTTTTTATTATAGCCAGCATTATTTTTCTGTTTAGAACGTATTTTATTGTTTATTTTAAAGGGGCATCTGGCAATTTAATGGGTGGATGAACAGACAAGCAGACTTATGGATCCCCTCATATTGAGCTGTAGAATGAGCCTGTGAGCTCAATTAGTCTTCCCGATGGGGGTGTTTTCAAGCCATACCATTCAAACTACGCCATGCTTCGGCAACAAGCCTCGACAACAAAAAATTTTAGGCAGTCGAGTCATAATGACCATGCATAAAACCTGGGTGGCCAACAAGGTGGCGACCCTCAATGGTAGTGATGAGCATTGCACCTAGTAGAGCAAGTTACAAGTGTGGCAGAAGCCTGTATCTATTGTAGGTCTTCATATGTGGTATTCTATGTGCCTTAAATACCTGCAACACGGAGCATCAACCCTTGTGTGTGGTATAATCCATAGTTATTCCACCACTTCTATCAGTTTAGAGATGATTTGTCCTACTCAAGGTGGATTGGATGTCTCTTCTCTCTCGTTTGACAACCAAGGTATGCTCATTAATGAGAAAATTATGGCTCATAGTATATTAAGGAAACTTTGCGGTTGCATTCTCTACATTTGGCTAGCAATGGACTCGTACACTCTTTCTATCATGTTTTGATTTCCATATATTTGCATGGAAAATGTCTTAGGGTGGCAGAGGGGTTAGTTTACAAAAATTCTCTCTCGAATTTTCCAAAAATTCCATAGTATTTACAGTTACAGGAGAATTTGTTTCAAGGACATCCCTGTTATTGTTAATGGGTGTCATGGTGGAGTATGGTTGACTGCTTTCTTTCTTTTTCTTTCAAATTTTGGTATTCGGTGTGCTCCATTCATGTTGGGATCTCGATTAATTTATCATCCTCGCTTTTACATACAGTGTTTCCAAAGTCCAGTCACTTTCTTCCTCTAGTCAAAGCATCCACTTATTTTCAGTCATGGATCATTACTGATTAGGTTAATTGTTTTAGTTGTGAAATTTGGGTTTACGGGGGTTCTTATTCTAGCCTTTGGTCATTATTTGTAAGTTGGGTTGACGAGGGTTCATATACTACCATTCAGTAGTTATTTCACTAGTCTCTTGTCTCATGCTATGGTCTTTAATTCTCCTTCGAGTCAATGTTTTTTGTCCTTTTTCTCCATAATTCTAGGTCTGGACCCTCCTTTGAACTCTTTTCATTCCTTCCCTTGCAGGCTCCTAAAACTTGGACCCTGCAATGATCTCCTTTCCTTTTCCAGTCTTGGTTTGTGGAGTTTGGTACCTAGGTACCTTCTCCATATGGTTTTAAAGGGGTCTTCAACAATTGCAACAACTTAAAATTCAAATTCATTTTTGCTACCTTCGTGTTTTGTATACCACCTTCATTCCTCATGGTTCTATCTCTTTTGTAGGTCCTCTCTAGTGAGTCTTTAAACCACAGGTCATAGCTCTTATTTTTACAAGTTTATCATTCTCATGGCGCCAAGGTTAGATGCTTCCAGTCGTAGAGGAGGTGCCTCAGGGTCCTCTTCCTCACGACACAAGAGGTTATTTGCTTGGGAATTATTTGCCAACTATTTCGACGTGGCACCCTTGGAGGTTTGAAAATAAATTCTTCAATTATAGGCCAAGGATTTTGGAGATCGTGCTTACTTTTCAAACTCAGATATTAAAGGCAGTAGCCTCAAGTGGATTCCTGATCTGGGAAGTTTCATAGGCAAAGGATCCATTTCCTACATTCCATTACTCATCAACATCAAATGGAAACTCTTCTCAGTATGGTCATAAGAGATAAGAAGGTAGACAACTGTTTAGTCAATTTAGTTTCCTAAATTGCTACATAAATTATCAATCCGGGTGTCGTAAATTGATGAAGTGTAGTGCACTATATGTGCTAGATGACCCTTCTTTACCTCACTATTTTCAAGTTTATGTTTGTTTTGGGGTTTTGTTCTTTTGATTCCTAAAGTTCTGCAATGTAATTGAAATCTTAATCTACTGCTGCTAAAAACCTAGAAAAATGAAGTGAGAGCTAAAAGTGCTTTTAGGCCAAATTTGGAAGTAAGGTTTTTTTAAACAAGAAAGTGAAAAACAAAGCTTCTCTTCTTGCTATTGTAATTGTTTCCGAAACATGAGCTAAAAGGACTCTTAAAACTGATGTCTACTTAATTACAAAACCAAAACTTAAACGAGAAAATGGAATTGCAGCTATCTATAATAAACCGAAAATGAAATACTGGAAACAAAACTACTTCTGTTGTCTAGTCTACTTGCAAAATTAAAGCTTAGTGAACTACTGAATATGGAACTGCAATTAAACTAAGGGAAAGAAACAAAAATGAAATTGCAACTATTCTATTTGTGAAAGCAAAACTAAATGAAGTATTGTTATCACTCTACTACATAATTCAGGAAGAATTAACTCCTTATGATAGCAGTATTTGAGAGATTTCATTCTTCATCATTCTAAAAGAAGTAAACATGAGAATGCAAGGAAAAACTCAGTCATAAATAAAACATTTCACCACCTAGTCCTAGGTTCAACCATCAATGAAGGGCTTTTGGAAATATCCATTTAAATCATGAGTTACTAAATTTATAAGAAATTGGAATTGGACTACTTAACCCAAGAACTAATGAACAACAATTTTAATGAAAGACTCATTCATAAATACAACATTTCACCATTTAGTTTGAGGATTAACCATCAACGAAAGGCTTTGGAAACATTCATTTATATCATAAGTGACTACACTAATAAGAAAAATGCATTAAACATCTTGACTCAAAAACTAATGAACAACAAGAAGTCTCATTCATAAACACAACATTTCACCATTTAGTTTGAGGATTAACCATCAACGAAAGGTTTTGGAAACATTCATTTATATCATGAGTGACTACACTAATGAGAAAAAGGCATTAAACAACTTAAATTTAAAAACTAAGAACTAAGGAACAACAGATGAAATAAATCTAATTATGCTACTGACATCAATTTAAAAACTACAGTTAAGAGGCTAGAAAATAATGGAAACTAAAGAACTACTCTACGCTGGAATACAACTATCCTGAGTTAGTGGAAACAAATGACATAAGATGCAATAAACACAGTGTTAGGAAACAATTATGAACATGATAAAAAACACAGTAAATGTACAATTAAACGAAGAAAGACAACAAAATGAAAATGTACAGAAATGAAATATACCCTTGACCACGCAGAATCAACACTTCACACGCTTCAGGTATCCATTAAAAAATTAGAGTCTCTATATTAAAAGAAAAGCACTGAGTTTCTCAAGCTACAAGTGGAAATTGCACTATTACATCAGCAAAAACATGAACTTTTTTTGCGTTCTAAATGCTGATATTTATAGGAAAAATACACAACTGTTTGAAGAGAGAAGTCATCTATAGCAAACATGTAGATAGGTAGTGTATCCAAAATTTTTGTCTTCAGCTTCCTTGAAACATAAATCTCTGAATAGTGGTTGTTGGATACTATTTGTGTAGGTGGCAAACAACATCCTTGGCTTTAGGAGACTGCCTTGTATTCATTTACTAAGAAATGTGCAAAAACAGAGTTCTACTTGCTGTAGGTTTCTTCCATTGACTCCCCTTTGACTAGGGTCCTCCTCATCGATTTTGATCAAATGGATAGGACACCATCCATGCTCTGACATTTTCCCAGTTACCCATATGGTCTGTTTCCTCTCTTGACACCTGTAACCTACAAAAGCGTGGAGATGGTTGCGGAACAGTCGGTTAGCTGTAGAATGTGGCTGCGTTCCGTAGCTGAAAAACAAAAACCTATCCAAATAACAAACATAATAATATAATTTGAAAATCACTGAAATATACTCCTTGAGACAATGTGCAATGGCTTTTGATGATTTAGGATGCATTTTCATGGAAAAGCAAAGGAAGAAGGATGAAGAAGTTGCTTAAGAAAGAGGCAGTTTTATAACTCAACATACCCCCACTTCGAGACTATTGCATGTCCTCATGCAATCAAAACTGTAACACCCTCCTTCTACTGCATCTGCTCTGAAACTTTAGCTAGGAAATCCAACCTTTTCTTGCTTCTCTTTGCTGCAACTACCATTCTAGGCTTTCTCATGAGGAATCTATATTTAAGGTTAATGAGAGCCCTGCTTAGCTTCCTGTTTTTCCTCTTTAATTTTCTATTCTTCTTATGCCATAGACCCAAATGAAGCATGGTGTTATCATGAATAATCTTATCCAGATTGTTTTGTTCTTTTAAAGTTTCGTTTTCCTTTTGAATATTCCTATTTAAGACCTCCAACTCATAGATTTCCTACTTAAGTTAGCCAATCAGAGTCTCTTGTGATGTGGCTGGTTACTCAGGGTTGGATGAAGTCCCCTGATCTACTGATGTATTCTTCTGCTCCAATGACTCAATATAATCATAAATCTACTATTGAACTGGGTCAATCCTTGGAGAGACTCTCCTTGGGTTGCTTTCAAAGTTTTGTTGAGGAGAATGTTGTGGACTTTTCTCAAATGAGATGTTGTCTTGGGAATGAGTTGGAGTTTCCTCTCCCAAATATATGAACTGGGCCTCTTTTGACTTTGTTTTCTTCATTCTGCCCTTAAGCCTAGAGCTTCTCCTCAAACTTTGTGAGCCTATGTTTTCTTCCTGTCTTCTTTTCCCCTTTTCCTTCTCTTTCTTGGACTGTTCCTTGATGTTGACTAATTTCTCAGAAATTAATTGCTCATCCTTTGATGAAGGTTCAAGAGTATGTTGATAAATTTCCTCAACTTTTCTTTTCATTTTTCCTCTCTGTTTTGTTTTCTTTATGATCTCTGTTAGAGTTTCAGAGAGAGACTCTTCTTCACTATTTTCTTTTGCTGAAGTTGTAGGAGTGTTTTGAATTGCAAGACTTGTTCTTCTCCTCCTACTCTTTTTCACTAAACTTCCTTCAGGTAACTCGGGTGGATCTTGGAAAAAGTTTCTGATCAGAAAGTTTTCCCATGTGTCTCCTACATTCTTCAAGTAATATTCAACTAGAATTTTTATGAGACCATGGTGATAAAGGTGAGGTTCTATATCTTCTATTTTCTTTTGAACAGTAGTGGACATCCTCCTTAAGCTATTCAACAGAAAGAATGGGAGATTGATGGTTCCGTTTTCAAGAAAATTCATCAACAACCTTATGTGATACATATACATGGAACCATATCTTCCCTCACATGTGATAAATTTCTGCAAAATCAATAGCATGCTACTCCATTTATCCTTAAGTGCAGAGATGGGAATTCCTCTCTTGAAAATTGAAGTATCCATACCTGGGTTTTGGAGAATGACTTTCCAAGTTTCATCATGGAATTCTTTATTCTTGAACCACCTCTCTCCAACTTTTGGTAATTCGGTTGTAGCTGCAATGAAAGATTCGGTCACTGAAAACTTTATGTCACCAATCTCCACATCCATCCCATCAAATGATCTAGCAAATGACTTGGTGATTTCTTTGTGATGACCATCAAATTTCTCAATAAAACTCAGCTAGCCAGCTTTCTTCAACATCCCTTTCAACTGAAGGTATCCCTCCATATATTTCACTCCTATAGGTTATGTTCTTACAATGAGACCCATTACTCCTTTTCTCTGCTTTTCTTCATTGTTTGCGTGTAAAAAAAACTGTAAATGGTAGTGGTATATAGAAGCAAAAATAGTTACAGAGATAGGAATGAAATATTAGAGTATGTGGAAAGAAAACGATGGATATGGCAATGAAACATGGAGGGTATATGAAGCAGGGAAACCGTATGCATGAAATAGTGAAGAGGATGTAAGTAATGGAGGTGATGCACACGTAGACTGTATGGAAATAGAGTATTGCTTATACACAGAGAGAATCAAAAACTGAATGAATAATCCGAGTGCTCGTATACATAAGAAGGCTGCGAGAGTAAAAAACGAGAAACTCGGTATAATAAAGGAACAGTAGGGATGTAAAGAGCCATATCTAACTAGGTTAAGTCATATAATTAGCTGTTAAATAGGTGTAATGGATAAGTACAATGAAGTACGAGTTAAAGTCTGAGATCAAATCATGAGACCGTTAAGCATTAAGTCGAAAGGCATGGTGGAGTAATTACGGCAAACAAATCGCATGATGACAAGTCAAGGAGTAGTGTGATTATACAAATTATACAACTTATGTTTTATATTGCTATTTGAAATAGGTTTTTATTCTCACCTCTAGAACCATACCTTTCCATTTGCTAACCTTTTGTTGTTTGCTTTTTTTAGGTGCTTAGATGTTGATGTGTCTTCAAAAGAAGTTTTCTCCTCCAATACCTGCATATGAAATTTATTATGAATTGGCCTTTTTATTTTTATTTTTTGAGCTAATGATCAAACCGTTACTGCAAAGTCAGATTGGCTGCAAAAATGGATTAGCTGCAGAACTGGAACAGCTGCAGAACTTGAACAGCTGCGGAACTGCGAAACTTGAACAGCTGCGGAACTGGAGAACAACTGCGAAATGTAAAACAATGAATAAAATATGACTTTATGAATGAATGAAAATGGTAATGACTGTGTGGATGAAATATGGAAGAATGGAAATGAAAAATGGATATGGAAGAAATGTTGAAGAAGAAAATTTATTGATGAAATAGGGTGGTGAGTGGAGTGAAAACTGTAGAAATAAAATAGAATGAAATGAAGTAAACCATGAATTTTCAGAATGCATAATGAGTCACCATTTTTGGAAAATATAGGGTGTCAGAGTCGTCTGATTTTCACCCTGTATTTTCTGTATAAGGATGCCAATAAGTGATTGGTTTTCAACCTTATACATTTTGTTTTTAATTGATGAAAAGAGCAAAGACTAAGTTGGAGAAGAAGGATTCTTCTTCACCAACTTCATTTCAGAATTATTTCGAAAGATCTTGATAAACTCCTCTTTTGAGATTGGCTTTTGATAAATCTTCAACCTATGACCATTCACAAGGAGAGGAGTTTGATGATGCTCATCTATTGTTCTGATTCTTACTGCTCCATTACTGAATTTTTTTTCAATTTCATATGGCCCAAGCCAATGAGTTTGAAACTTTCCTTGAAAATCCTTAAACTTTGAATCAAACAATAATGCCCAATCTCCCTCTTGAAACCTTTTTTCCTTGATGTATTTGTCATGCCACTTAGCTCTCTGTTACTGAATTAGGCCAGTCCTTTGAACATATTCTTGTCTAATTTCATCAAGTTCATTTAACTACTCCAGTCTATGCTTTTGAGCTTCTAACAAATCCATCCCCAACTTGACCGCCATCTTGAAAGTTTTGACTTGGAACTCAATGGGGAATAGGACTTGCTTTCCATAAACAAGTTCATAAGGTGTATGTCCTGTTGTGTTCCTCCATGTAGTTCTATAGGCCCACAAGGCTTCAGGAAGCATTTCTGCCCAATCTCTTTTATGTAGATGCACAGTCTTGCTGAGGATTCCTTCAATCACTTTATTTGTAGACTCCACTTGACCATTTGCTTATGGATGGTAGGGAGTGGATTTCCTATGCTTGATCTTGTGCTCTTCCATAAGTCTCTCCATCATTTTGGATGTGAATTGAGATCCCTGATTTGTCACAATTTCTCTTGGAACACCAAAGCGAGTAAAAATATCCTAAAAAAGAAAACTAACTATAGATTTTTCGTTAGCAAAAAGTAATGCTCTGGCTTCTACCCATTTGGTGATATAATCAGTGCATACCAATATATACTTTTTTTGCTTAGATGGAGGATTAATAGGTCCAATAAAGTCTAAAGCCCATTTTTCAAAGGGTTCGATAAGTACCTGAGGTTGTAATGGCATCTCATTTGAGGGAGTAGGTTTCCCTACCCTTTGGCAGCTGTCGCACCTTCTGACATATTCTTTAGCATATCTGAAGATGGATGGCCAATAATATCCTAAAGAAAGGATTTTATAGGTTGTCCTCTTGTCAGCAAAGTGTCCATCACATGGCTCATCATGACATACTTTGAGAATATCAGGCATTTCATCTTCCCTAACACACCTTCTGATTATAAGATCTCGCCCTGTTTTATACAATTCGTTAGAGATCCATGAATATCTTGAACTATTTTGGATAATCTTTCTTTTCTCTCTAGGAATTAAATGTGAAGGTAACTTCCCTGTAACCAAATATTTAGCAACATCTGCAAACCAAGGAGTTTGAGTAGTCACTGCAAATAGATATTCATCAGGAAACTTATCCTCAACCAGAGAGTCTTCTTTGATATTTTGAATCCTAGACAAGCAATCAGCAACTGTGTTTTGTTTTCCAGGTCTATCTAGCATAGTAATATTGAATTCTTGCAAAAGTAAAAGCCATCTTGTAACTCTGCCATTAGTAATAGGTTTATTCATCAAATATATAATTGTAGAGTGATCTGTATGAACAAAAGTTTCATAGCCTGTTATATAATGTCTAAACTTGTTAATTGCATGAACAATAGCTAAGAACTCTTTTTCAGTCACAGTATAATTCAAGTCAGTGGGAGTCAAATTTTTACTTGTATAGTAAATGGTATAAGGAATCAAATCTTTTTGTCCCAGTATAGCTCCTAGAGTTGTATCTGAAGCATCTGTAGAAATATGGAAAGGAATTTTCCAATTTGGTCCTCTTAAGATAGGTACTTCAGATATTTTTGTTTTCAAGGTTTCAAATGCTAGTTGGCAATCAAGATTCCACTTGAATTCACAATATTTTGTAAGAAATTTGAAGAGTGGAGATGCTACTTTGGTAAAGTTTTCTATAAACCTTCTGTGATATCCTGTAAATCCTAGAAAACTCCTAACATCTTTTTGGCAATTTGGAATTGGTAACTTAGAGATGACTTCAACTTTTGATTTGTCTACTTTAATCCCATCTCCTAAAATGTGATGTCCTAAAACAATACCTTCTGTAAACATCATAAAGAATTTTCATGGTTTAGTGAAAGGTTTGTTCCTTTACATATTTTAAGGACTTTTTCCAAATTTTCCAAGGCTTCTTCAAATGTGTTACCATAGATTGTAAAATCATCCATATATACCTCTACCCAATCATGTATTAGATCAAAAAAAAAATCCTAGTACTGCTCTCTGGAATGTTGCAGGTGCATTACATAACCCAAAAGGAAGCACTCTGTTGGTCACTTTAATTGCTTATTAATTTAAACAACTAGTGCTACATAGATTGTCAACCCAGGGAAGTCTGTTTATTTCAAAGGCAATCACACACTATATATGCTCAATCCCAAAAGTAATGAAAAGTTGCAGTATTAATTATTCTAATCACACCTTGTTTCAAACACACTGAAGTTCTACTTTGAGTTACAGCAGAAACAATTTCTCTATTGCAGACAATGATCAAAGGAATCCTGGATTACATTTAAAAAAAAAGAACAATCTAGGAAAGGAAAACAACCTGCAAAGGAAAAGACTAGTTGTGCTCTAACAAAGAACATGACTCTATTCCTCAAGCAGGAATCTTCAGCACTTGTTTCTGATTACCATGCTTCATAAACTCACTCTTGGAAAACCAATTAAAATAATCACTGATTACCTATGAACGAATTTATGGAAACCATGCAATGACTAGTAGAAACAGAGTTTCAGCAGCAAATACAGAGTTTCAATAACACATAAGTAAATTCGGCAAACCGAGATTAACAAGGCATGAATGCAAAAATAATACTTAACACACTACAATAATTAAGGGGTGAATCTTGTGATGAAGGTGGGCCCTTTCCTTCTCAAAAGATTCCCCAGACAATGGAACTTAAAAGAAAATGCTCAGAACAGTCTTTTATTCATCTGTCAAAGTATCACATTACAAAAAGATTCAAGTTCTTTTACTTCAAGCTAGACCTTCCCGTAATCTCTCTCCCCCTCCTAATGTTGATGTCTCCTCCTTTTAAAGAGGAGACATCTATTACAATCTATTTTGACCTGATATGCTAAAATAGGATAACCGATTCTTCCATTAACAAAATGTTGTTACAATGGTTGTGACAATGCCTGACTTTGGAATATAGTTGTTATGGTCCATGTAACAGCTCCTTCGATGATCCTTTCCTGTTGCTGCCAAATCTAAAAATGCAAATCACAGGCTATTTCAACAACGTGATTTGCGCATTGTTTTAACTGTTTCAGCAACGTAGACCGCAATGATAAATCTGCAGTCTTCAAAACTGTTTCAGCAACTATCCAATCAACGATTAATTATGAAGGAAATGTAAAATTATATGTAAAATAAATCAAACATATAGTAATGAGAAGACATGTTATATACCTTGGAAAATGGATTAAAGTAATAACATGGGCTTTAATTATGGTTTGAAAAAGGGTGGAAGATAAAAAAATATGTGATCAAAAAGGGACAATATAGAGTCTTAACACACTCGGTAGGCAAAAGTTCCCCATGGACAAGTAAACGTGGTCTTATCCTAATCCTCAAGTGCTACCTAAATTTGATTATAACCACTAAAACCATCTAAAAATGAAAAGTACTTTTTACCTGCTAATGTATCTAATACTTGATCTACAAAGGGCAAAGGAAAGTGATCTTTTAAGGTTTCTTTATTCAATTCTCTGTAATCAATGCACACTCTCCATTTACCATTCTTTTTAGGCACAATTACCAAAGGAGAAACCCATTGGCTATCTGAGATTGGGTAAATGAAGTTTACATTGAATAGTTTTTGGAGCTCTTCCTTCACAATCTCCCTAAGATTTGGATTCATTCTTCTTTGAGGTTGTCTGATTGGTCTACTGTTTTCCTCAATATAGATATGATGGATGCAAGTCTTAGGATCAATACCTTTCATATCAGTATACTCCCATGCAAATGCAGCAGAATGATTTTGTAAGATCTTGGTTAGCTCCTCTTGTTGTAATTTCTCCAAGTTTTTGTTTATGTTCAATGTCCTACCTAGAAAAATTTCAATTGTATAGCTCCCAAACTCTTCCATAGAATAGAGAGACATCTGCCTAGATGACAAGTATTCAACATTAGATTTTTCTTGAAATTGTGCATGACCATATTTGAAGATGTTTCAAAATTTTCCATTGTATTCAAAATTTGACTATCTTCACTAATTTCTAATATAGTAAAGATAGGCTGAATAACATCTTCATCATTGATCCATTCCTTGTCATCTATTTTTGTGATTTCTTTTGCTGGAGGATACAAAGTAATTTCTTTGTTGAACTGCCATCAGAAATGTACATGTCACCAGATCTACAACTAATGAAAGCATCAGCTGTGGCCAGCCAAGGTCTTCCTAAGATAAGTGGGTGTCCTTCTAGATTATTCTTGGGAGTTAAAATCATGAAATCAATAGGATATTCCAAAGAATCTAAGGAGACTGAAATTTCTTCTATCACACCATCTGGTTTGATTACTGATCTATCTGCAAGTTACAGTAAGTTAGGTGTGTAAATAAGATTAGGAATTTTAAGCTATTCCATAGTCTGTCTACTCATAATGTTTATTGCTGCCCCTAAGTCAATCAATGTGTTTGGAATTTCAATCCCATTTATGTGTGTCTTGACAATTGGACTTCCTGGATCCACATATTTTTGCATGGAAATCTTTCCCATCATGATATCTACTATTTTTCCTACTAGGTGAATTCTTTTTGTGTCTCTTGGTTTTCTTCCTGGTCTTTTGATGCTCAACTCCTTTATTGTTTTTTCTAGAATTGGAATTTCTATAATGGCTTGTAACAAAGGAATATTGATACAAACATTCTCTAATTCATCTAGGAAGTCATAATTGGGCAACAAGATCTGTTTTCCCACTCCTCTATCAATTTGTAATCTCTCAGCAAAAGGAGGTGTAGAAGTAGATGCAGGTTGCTCAATTATAAGAGTTGTGTTTATTGACTCTTTTTGTTTTTCTTTTTGAATGTTTTGGTTTTGAAGGGATGTTCCCCAAAAACTTTTATTGACTTTAAGAGAATCCTCCTTAGAATCATCTTGTTCTTGAATATCTATAGAAGGTTTTTCCTTTTCTAATATCCTACCAGATCTAAGTTGAACATCATTAAGATCTAGAGGAACAATCGTGTAAGTAGGAAATTGTTGTCCTTCTACCATGTAAGCATTCTGAGGGCTTTTATTATTGGGGTTTGGCAATGGTTGGGCTGGTAGTTGATTTGGTTTTTGTTGAAATGGAAGTAAGAGTTGAGGATTTTGACTTTGTTGTGGAGGTTGTTGTGGAAATGGTAATGAAAGGTGAGGGCTTTGATTTGGAAGTTGTGATTATTGATTTTGCTGTTGATTTTGTGGGAGAGGATAGTTCTGATAAGATGGAGGATATTGATAATATTGAGCATATTTCCCATAAGGATTTTGTACCCCTTATGCCCATGGTTGAGATTGATACTGATTTTGAGGTTGAGGCCAAGGTTGCTGCCAAGAATTCCAGTTTGGTGGGGGTTGAAAATTCATTGGATTGTTAAATCCTTGATTTTATGGCCCTGGCCAAGGTCGTCTTGCAACAAAACAAAGAGGTTCTACAGAATTTTGGACTACTTCCTCTTGAAAGACAACCTTAAGACCCGAGATTGAAGGACAACCCTTGCTCTCATGACTTTTTGAACAAATCATACAAGTTTCTACAATTTTTGCATCTAAAGTGCATTCCCTTAGAGCATGTTTCTTTCTGCATTTTGGACAAAAGATGGCTAAAGCATCAACTTTTGTTTCTTGCTTGTTTTGAATTTTGAGGGTGTCTAGCTGCTCACTAAGGCTCCCTAAAATATCAGTTTTGAACTCATCAAGCATATTGCCAATTTCTGCCCTACTTATAGATCCAGTTGCAGATTTGTTTGCTCTAATAAGAGAAAGACCTCTTGGTCCTTTCCCAATTTTAGATTTCTCTCTTGAGAGATGGACACATAGTTCTGCTATGTCACTCAATGGAAGTTGAGAGATGTCTCCCTTCCCCATGATGTTAAGGATATCTATCCATTCATCTCTAATGGCCTTCAACAAACGAGCTTTCAAGGTTTCTTCATCTAAATTGTTCATTTTTGCTCTTTTCAAATTGTAGTTAAACCTCTCAAAAAAATCCTCTAAGTTTTCATCTTCCTTTTGCATCATTTTGAACACTTCATCCTTATGATTAGTAGGCATATAGTAATCCAAGTATCTATCCAAAAATGCCTGTTTCATATCATTCCAAGTTCTAATGGATTGAGTGACTAACCCCATAAACCATTTCAAAGTAGCCCCTTTTAGTGTTGAAGGGAACAATTTGAGTTTTTGAGAGTCTTCTAGATAGTCATAGGTTCTGCATAAGACTTCAAACTCAAACAAAAATGTTTCAGGATACTCACTTCTCAACCCATAAAAGTTTGGGAGGATAGATGGTGAAATGTTTTTCATTGTTATATGTGTTTCCTCATCTACTATAGGGAATCCAAATGAGTTATCTCCTTCCCTATTTCCTCTGCCTCCTCCATTATTACCTCTACCTCCTCCATTATTACCTCTACCTCTCCCTCTACCCCCTCCTCCAAATAGTGAAAATTCTCCATCTTGTTCTTCTTCTGCCATGATAGTTTCCTCAAAATCTTCTGGTTCTTCTATTAATGGCTGATGAGAGAGAGTTTCTACTTCTTCTTCTTCTCTAGGTATTCCTACTTCTTCAACTACAATAGGCTCCCCTATAGAGGTGAAGAAGGTTTCCTCTCCTAGGTCTGGTTTAGTAGATGAAGTGGGAGAATCTTCTAATTGGGTTTCTGCCCCTTGAATTCTAGGAATCCTAAGGCTGGGAGTATGAGTCTGAGATGGAGGTGTGTCCTTTATAACCCTTGGTGGAGTAGTTGGAGTTGTGAAAATCGAACTTCTGCCCCTAGCTATAAATCTACCCCTAGAATCTCTTTCTCTATGCATGTCATTGTTTTGTTTTGTTTTTTTTTTATGAATGTAAGAAGTAAGGCTACCTAGTTGGTGAGTGATGACCACCAATACCTGTGTTATATACCTAGGGGGGATAATATGGGGTACAAGGGAGGTACCCAAGGGAATAATGTAATAATGGGATTGGCCATAGTAATAAATAAGGTGGTTAACCCGTATCATGTAAGGGACCACAAGTAGTTAGTAATAATGTAATGGGCCCATGGTATTAGATAGATGGTATTGAGGGAACCATGGTAATGACCCATGGTATTGTATGTATGAGGCCTATATAGAGGCTAGAGACTCCACATTTAGAGGTGTCAAGGAATATTGTATGAACATGCATATGTAAGAAGTAAGGCTACCTAGTTACACTGCCCCGACAATGGTGCCAAAATGTTTAGTCAATTTAGTGTCCTAAATTTCTACATAAATTATCAATCCGGGTGTCGTAAACTGATGAAGTGTAGTGCACTATATGTGCTAGATGACCCTTCCTTACCTCACTATTTTCAAGTTTATGTTTGTTTTGGGGTTTTGTTCTTTTGATTCCTAAAGTTTTGCAATGTAATTGAAATCTTAATCTATTGCTGCTAAGAACCTAGAAAAATGAAGTGAGAGCTAAAAGTGCTTTTAGGCCAAATTTGGAAGTAAGGTTTTTAAACAAGAAAGTGAAAAACAGAGCTTCTCTTCTTGCTATTGTAATTGTTTCCAAAACATGAGCTGAAAGGACTCTTAAAACTACTATCTACTTAATTACAAAACCAAAACTTAAATGAGAAAATGGAATTGCAGCTATCTATAATAAACCAAAAATGAAATACTGGAAACAAAACTACTTCTGTTGTCTAGTCTACTTGCAAAATTAAAGCTTAGTGAACTACTGAATATGGAACTGCAATTAAACTAAGGGAAAGAAACAAAAATGAAATTGCAACTATTCTATTTGTGAAAGCAAAACTAAATGAAGTATTGTTGTCACTTTGCTACATAATTCAGGGAGAATTAACTCCTTATGATAGCAATATTTGAGAGATTTCATTCTTCATCATTCTAAAAGAAGTAATCATGAGAATGCAAGGAAAAACTCAGTCATAAATAAAACATTTCACCACTTAGTCTTAGGTTCAACCATCAACGAAGGGCTTTTGGAAATATCCATTTAAATCATGAATTACTAAATTGATAAGAAATGGCATTAGACTACTTAACCCAAGAATTAATGAACAACAATTGTAATGAAGATTCATTCATCAATACAACATTTCACCATTTAGTTTGAGGATTAACCATCAATGAAAGGCTTTGGAAACATTCATTTATATCATGAGTGACTACACTAATAAGAAAAAGGCATTAAACATCTTGACTCAAAAACTAATGAACAACAAGAAGTCTCATTCATAAACACAACATTTCACCATTTAGTTTGAGGATTAACCATTAACGAAAGGCTTTGAAAACATTCATTTATATCATGAGTGACTACACTAATGAGAAAAAGGCATTAAACAACTTAAATTTAAAAACTAAGAACTAAGGAATAGCAGATGAAATAAATCTAATTATTCTACTGACATCAATTTAAAAACTACAGTTAAGAGGCTAGAAAATAATGGAAACTAAAGAACTACTCTATGCTGGAATACAACTATCTCGAGTTTGGAAACAAATGTCACAAGATGCAATAAACACAGTGTTAGGAAACAATTATGAACAAGATGAAAAACACAATAAATGTACAACTAAATGAATAAAGACAACAAAATGAAAATGTACAAAAATGAAATATACCCTTGACCATGTAGGGGCCCTCTGGAAGGTCTAGGATTAGCAATGCAGAAACAACACTTCACACGCTTTAGGTATCCATTAAAAAAATAGAGTTTCTATATTAAAAACAAAGCACTGAGTTTCTCAAGCTACAAGCGGAAATTGCACTATTACATCAACAAAAACATGAACCTTTTCTGCGTTCTAAACGCTGATATTTATAGAAAAAATACATAACTATTTGAAGAGAGAAGTCATCTACATCAAATAGGTAGACAGGTAGTGTGTTCGGAAATTTTGTCTTTGGTTGCCTTGAAACATAAATCTTCGAATAGTGGTTGTTGGATACTAGTTGTGTAGGTGGAAAACGACATCCTTTGCTTCAGGAGACTACCTCGGATTCATTTACTAAGAAATATGCAAAAACAGAGTTCTACTTGTCGATAGGTTTCTTCCGTTGACTCCCCTTTGATCGGGGTCCTCCTCATCGATTTTGATCAAATGGATAGGACACCATCCATGCTTTGACATTTTCCCAGCTACCCATATGGTCCATTTCCTCTCTTAACACCTATAACCTACAAAATCATGGAGATGGCTGCGGAACAACCAGTTAGTTGCAGAATGTGGCTATGTTCTGTAGCTGAAAAACAAAAACCTATCCAAATAATAAGCATAACAATATAACTTGAAAATCACTGAAATATACTCCTTGAGGCAATGTGCAATGGCTTTTGATGATTTAGGATGCATTTTCAAGGAAAAGCAAAGGAAGAACGATGAAGAAGTTGCTTAATAAAGAGGCAGTTTTGGAACTCAACAACAACTATAAACTCTTTACAGGCCATGAAGAAATCAAGCACATTCTTAGGGACATAAGATACAACTTAGATGATAAATTTGTTCAGTTATTCACATAGAAAACTATGTAGTTTTAGACTCAGACACTGAGTCAAATCAGAACCAAGAAGAGCCCGTAGTCATCAATGCTCCATCCCAAGCCTCCCCTCAAGCCAACTCAACTTCCACATCACCAGTTATAATTTTGGAATAAAGAGTCCAAAGAGAAATCGAGATGCTATCCTATTTGAAGGAAATGGGCTTCTCTTGTGTTTGGTCAAATTTTGTCTCTTTTGTTACACATACATGTATATGGTTCATAGTCTAATGTTCTAGGTACAAATGCTAGTTCTTCGTTCCTCTATCCTTTTGGTTTCCATAGTTTTAGACATGTCCAACCACAATATTGTTCTTGAAATCAAGAAGAAAATGGTGGAAATGTAATTTTTTTGGTCAAATGTAAAATTTTCTTTGCTATTTATAGAAATCTACTGATGAATTTACAAAAAAAAATGAAGTTTAGATTAGCCTGTACATATTTTCTTGAGCCCACGTTGGGTGGGTTATTGTGTCTTAAATATTTTCCTTTTACTTGCTTTATTTTTTGTATTTGTCGTGATCCTCTCGCGATCCTCGAAAGGTAGTGTGGTTTCCAACATATTCTTCAGTAGAAGTTTGAATAGGTATTCGACGTGTCCATCTACATGTTATGAAAGGTGGAATCCTTCCACATGGACTTAGATCCTGAGATTCAGAGGAGTTAATATGGGCTTCCATGGTCACTAAGGTTTCATACTCCCATGCAATTTTGGGACAAAATATTGAATCGACTACCCATGCACATCCAGTGGCTTCGCATGCATATCCTCAACTGGGTTTTCCTATGACAAAAGAAAATAGCCTGTAAAAGGAGGATTTCACCTTATGGTGAAGGTTTCCCTTGAGATAAAATAACTTTGTTTGGGACAAGACTTGTTCTGGGATCGTATCTTTGGCATACAAAAGAGGGCTCTCATCAGACACTTGGAGTTTTCACATATGGATGGTACACAAATGATGGAATGGCCGGTTAAACTATGGAAGACAATTATAAAATATTAGCCAAATGTTAACACCCTCATGAATAGGTGGTTTGGTATTCATTTTTTCCACCAAGAGGATGCAAATATCATCTAGAAATCTCCTTGGGTGAATGGTCCGATTTTTTTACACCTACATACTTTGTACGTGGGTTTCAACCCACTGACGAAGGTCCCTCGTTGATGTATGGTCTGGGTTAAACTTCTGAGTTTATCGCTTGAATTGTGGACAAAACAAATTATCTCGACAATTGGGAATACAATTTGTAAGTACATTTTTCTAGATCAGCATAGCTTAAGTTCCATGGACAAGAGGGTGGTGTGGGTGTTGGTGGACATACATTTTATGGGTGGCCTAATGGTGGAAATTGATTTATCATGGGTGACATCATATTTTAGACAGTGTATTGACTACCAAGGGATACCATTCATATTTTTGGCCTATCAACAAATGGGTCATGTATTAGCAAAATGTTCAAGGCATTTTCAGGCTACAGATTGTTTTGGATGGAATTGACACGATTAGACAATGATGTTGTGACAGATACGAATCAAACATAATAAGATAGCATGTTTTGGTGAAGGGGTGAGATCAACAGTCCAAGATAACATTTCTATATCATCTCTGATATCTCGAGATTTTGATTTTGGAGAACCTTATTCGTAGGTAGAAAAGTATGTTCTTCCAACCTCCAGTGATGATGTTTTTGGTGACAGGCTTCAAACCCATTTCATCAACTCGATGGTGCACTTTGGTATTATATGTCAATCCTAGATTTTACATTCTATTCTATTTATCACCCCTAAAAGCCTACTTATTCCATCAATAACCCTATTGTGTCATGTGATACCCTTGTTTTTTCCAACCCAATACAGATTCTTGAAGAAGAAAGGAGGAATATTTGGGGTGAACCCCCAGTACATGAAGTTCCTCTTTTGACTAGAGACCCTTCAAACATCCATTTTGGATATTTTCAATGGGGTCTCTCTCCTACCAATTCAATTGGTAGTGACATTAAACTCCTCATGCAGAATCTGTCTATGGACTTGATTCCTCTCAGTAACACCCTCCTCCCACATCCACCCAAGTAACTAGCCAACCAGGGTAAAACATGAGATGAGAGGATACTATGATCATATTCAACCTCCTATGTGACCTTAAGGAAGTGGAATCGATAGAAAAATCATACATAGTTATCCCACATCATCAATAGAACCCTCAGGAGACAAGTTAGCCACTTAGACAACCTGTCCCTGGGTCCCACTGTTGTTCTGAACCTCTTGGGCGATAGTCGCTCTCATGCTATGGACAAGGGAGTGACTAGAAATCCAAAGTCGCTCTCATGGGCCTGCCTTCTAGTGACAAGAGACCCAATTTGTTAGTGCTATGATAGTGACTCTAGGATTTGAGCCACTTTTCTAGGCCCAGAGCCTAGGTCACTGCCCATAATTAATCCATCTCCTCAAATTAGTAAAATAACATGGAAATGATAGTACTAAAGAAAATATTTGTTCAAGACCTTGATTGGAACCCTACTAGCCATGTCAGGCATTTTTCAAACACTTAGTAAATATGCAACCTACAGGTGTAAATAACAGATCTGAGCATAGGCATCTCATACTTATCTGAGAAATGTTATGAACCATTGTTTCATCATGCCATTTGCTGCATTATCATCTATTACATCATAAACACATTATCCATTAATATACAAGTAAAAACATGATAAGATCCCAACATAGTTGCTGCCATAAATTGTACATATAACCAGCATAATAGGAATAGAAATACAACAAACATATCAGCCATCAAAATCCATATATATGCCAGTACATTTACACTTGGAAATCAATGGAATGAATTTCTCATTAATGAATGTAATGAACCAACCAGAGATAGGAATACCATGTTCCACCCAACCATAGAATGGATGAGCCAAATATCTCTTCAACCATTCACCCCCGTGCCATATTCAAAACACGAATGTGGGACTCAAACCAAAGAACTCAACCAGGGCATATCGAGGCTAAACCACCTCACCCTCATTAATAGAAATCTAGATTCACTGTAATCCATCTTGAATCACTAGGCCAACACAATGAACACATCATAATAGGATTTACCATCATCTCCACACGATCACTAGACCAAACAAGCATGGATGCCACTGGATTTCTCCACCTACACTGTGAGGAATTTTCCTGTCTCCTAGTCTCTCAGGCTTTACCGCAATCCAAACTTGGATCACTAGGCCCTAAACCGAGACCCACTCTCTAGGTTTTACCACATATCCCAAACCCGAGATTACTAGGCTCAACGGAGAGAAAACCACCTCTAGGCTTTACCGTATATCCTGCCATTCATCGGCAAGGATTCCTAGGCAATCTGAGGAAACACAAAATTCAACTTTACTACAACCCATAGTCTGGTTCAGGGGTTACTAGGCCATGTGTTATATCATTTTGGAGATCCACCTCACTTAGTTTTGAATCCATCTGACAATCCAACTCAACCAAAACATGAGAACCCCATCACACCATTACTATACATAAATGGAAAGGCTAGGCTAGAAACACTGTCACACCTGGAAAAAACCATGCCATGATACAAAAGAACCACATGAAATTCCATGCATGCCAGATCTAGCAAGGAAAATAAAAAATCAAGTCAATACATGTAATGAAGCCTGTCGTAGCTGCTTGATCCTGCCTTTCCCTGCTTGATCCTTGCTTCCTCTTGCCTTCTTTTCCTTAATTGCTCCAATGCCAAAGTTCTCCAAGAAAAAATTTAAGTGTCCAAGAGTATGAGAGAGAGAGAATAATGAGAGTGTTCCAAAACTAAATTGATAAAAGGTTACCAACTAATCCTTAGAAACATTTTTATGAATGAGGCCTCTATTTTCTTCATTTTCCTCCTCACATGTAACTTGTGACCTTTCACCTCCTTTTTCTCCTAATTTCCATTATTTTCATAAATAATTGTGCCAAAATGCCATTTTTCCTTTCTAAAGCCTTAACCATTGTCTTTGCCAATTTCCTTAGCCATTACCAATGAACACCCACACTAGGATGCCTTTCCCAACATTCATCTTGGAATAAGTGTCCCAATCATCCATGGTTATTATTTTTAACTTTTGTTACATGGAATTTTCACTAGGGTTGTTACACTCTCTCTATCCATAAGGAGTGTGTAACCCCTCTCGGGCTTTCCATCAATCTTAATTCTACCATGAATATTACTATTAGGAGAAAACAAAGCGGTTGGACCCATTTTTCGATGGGTGTTAGTAAACTGTTGGCAAAGCTATTAGAATATTTGGATGACCTAGACCTCCATGACGTCTCTATTATGGACTCTGATGATTCTCGGGGCCTTAGAGAATCTATGCCCACAGACTGTGTTCCCTCATGAAAAATATTTCTTGTTATGCCTTGTCTTTTCTTTCTTGCTTTAATTTAATAAGGCACTGCATGAAAATGATTTTTCTTGGCTCAAACAAAAATATTTCGAAACTTTTAAAGGGAAATTGTGACGACAAAAAATGCTTGGCTAATCTGTAATCCTCTTCTTTGTCTTGGTTTACATTTCTTTAAACTTAATGATGTTTACATGAAAAATACGATTAATTCCATATGGAAAGCCTTTGGCCAAACTATGAAGCCTGTACCTCTATTTATAATCTTCATTCCTGACTCAGCCTTGTATTGAATGGTGTTTTGACCTGTCGACTCAACCAAGTAGAGAAGGGGAAGGAAAAAACTTTAAACGATCATATCAACTTCATATATATTTCAAGTCACTAAACAAGGAACAACCTCTCTTACTCACAAAATAAGTCTAGATCACTCTTCCACCCCTGCATTATAAATTTTTAATAAATTATTAAAGCATATATTTTGAAAATAAAATAAAAGGGTGAAGAAGAGAAATTCTTCCTGTGCAGAGAGGTGAAGCAAGCAACTTCATTGGGGTACTGAACATGCATGTTGGCAACAAAAGCGATTCTTGTGTTTCCTTGAGGTGACTTCCTTGGGGTACTGAATAGGCTCACTAACAATAGAGAAACACCAAGGAATGTGATTAACTTTGAATATCAAAAGCTCAGTATACTTATTATACTTATTCCCTATAAAAACAGTTTAGGTGTGCCTAGTCTTATGTTAATGTGTTTAAAGTTGAGCAAGGAATAGAAGAAATTATATCTTTAACCATGATAAGTGGAGGTCAGGGTAATCTACATGGAAAATCAATACTTCCTGAAATACCGAGACCTTGCACTTGAAGATAATGCCTAAATAGAGAAGCTATAGTTCTACCAATGTATCTCCAAGTGTTATCGTTGTGACAAACACCCTCTAAAAATTTTCTTACACTTGACTTTTGGAGCCTACTTGTGATCCTATGATCCATCACTCCTTAACTATTCTCGATCACTTCATGATTGATTGATGATTTCTAAGTGGTTAAGTCTTCCTCTAAGGTTCTACTTGTTGAAGTCCCTTGCTCACACATGCTTCACTTTTCATGCATTTACAAGCACTCTCCTTTCAAGTTGAAGCCTAATTGTCAATATGTATCTTAGAGAGTCAAGCCCTGCACAATCCTTGTTGATATTTCTTGCGCAGTCTCTGAGGATAGTAATTGTGCAGTCTATGGAGACAGAGATTGCATAGTCCTTGTAGGAAGTAAATGAAAAATCCCAAGTTGCTAGATCTCTCACTAATAGTTACAATTGTATCATCTCCCGAATGAGTTTTCTCAACTGTCGCTTTTGTGCGCTTTTGTTTTCATTAGTGTTGCATTCACTTTTGTGACTGCCATTTTTTCTTGCTTTCACTTCTACAAGTGGCACTTTTGTGTTATCTTCACTATACATGTGTCAATTTCACTTTCTTTATCTTTTTAAAGTGTTGTTTTAACTTTTTATTACTGTCATAAAGTGCCACCTTTTGGTAAGGGAATTATTGCATCTATTGAAGAGAGTTATCTATACACCCTTGAAGGGAAGATTTGATGCAATATCTTGTACTATTGTGTTATATTTATGATAGGGGTATGCATTATACTCATTCTCAAATTCTTGAGCACTGTTTTGTTAGTGTTGTCACATGTGTCGTAAAGTGTATCTTAAGTGTCACACTTAGAGGTAAGTGTCATTTTGTTGTTGTATCAATGGGTTCATTCTTCTTTTGGGTGTTAAGTGTTCATTGTTGTGTCGTTGATCATTCTGCGTGTGTGATTATGTTCAAGTCTTGTTCTGGTTTCACCTTTTCCCCATTGATCCCACACTTAGTCAAATTTTGGAGAATTCTTTTCCCAACCAACCCTACTTCACTTTGCCTCCATAAACTACACATTGTGTAGTTTCAAGCCTCATTCAGCATCCCCTGTCTCCTGGAACTACACCATGCGCAATCACTTCCTCCAAGGACTACACATTGCACAGTCATAGTGCTCAGAGCTTCCTTCTATCTCTCAAAATTGCACAATCTTGTCTCCTAGTTATCTTCCCACTATGCATTGCATAGTTCCGGTCAGTAGCCTATCTTCCTATCTCATTTAACTATGCAACTACAAAATCTAATGACCTAGTCTCTCTCTTGAAATGAGCACTACATAGTCATAGTGGGAAAGCCTGCATCACTATGTCATTGTTTCCCTCAATTGTGTAGTGTTATCTCCGAGGCCTCTAGTCATTGTGCATTTCACAATCATAGTCATTAGTCCCTCACTCCTGCCTCCTGCAACTCGCACTATATAATTGGTGAATTTCATGGAGAAAGTTAGACTAGGATATTTTCGAACTGATGTTGTCTTTTCATGAGTGAATTTCATCTACAAGTATTGTATCTTGACATGAAAGGATGATGCTCAAGAAGGATTCTTAGGTGATCATGCAGAAAGACACTTTTGAAGCTAGAACCATGAAGAGATCATCAAGAAAGAAGATGAAGGGACACTATATCATGACAACATATTGAAGATGAAGATCACATGGAAGTATCCATATCAATCAACCTCTTGGAGGATTAAGATGAAACAGATGCAAGATTTGTCATAAAGATATCAACGAAGCAACAAGAAGAGAAGATTTGCATTGACACATCATCATGAAGATCCAAGTCATCTTTTTCCGTGTCATGGCCATGGGGGCTTCACCCAATGAACCTGTGACCTATCACGTGCATTCGTGGAATATTAAACAATGCCCTTAATTTGACTACATATTGGAAAATGCCCCTAAAAATCACATTATTTAACGCCCTACCAATACGAACCCAATACACCTTCCCAATTTAAAAAACCCCTACTTCCACTAGATATTGCAGGTATCCATTTTTTCATTAACATTTTTTATACCCCTTTATATTTTTTCATTAAATTTGAGCTCCATTTTTTATACCTACCAATATAAAAACCCTTTACCCTCTATATATCCCCCAATATATTATGCCATATTTCCTCAATATATACCCCCCAATATGAACCCACGTGGTATTGTATTGCTCCCCTAGTGAAACCCTCGTGGTCATGGCTATGGAATGTAATTGTGTAATTTCCCAAAACGATAAAATGTAAAATGTGTTGAATACCAAGGGTCCCACATGGAATATGAAGAATCACTAAAAATTTCTAGATTCATTTAGAAGTTCAAAGGTCATGTAAGAATTTGAAAAGTCATAGTAAACATTTCTAGAGTCATATAGAAGCTCAAAAGTCATGTAAGAATTCAAAAGTCATAGTAAAAGATCGAGAGTCACGAGGGAGGTCAAGAGTCACATGGGAGGTGGAGAGTCACCTCATTTCTTATAAATACACCATCATAGCTCAAGCAAAGGGGAATTTTGGGACTTGAAATTTTCACCTTGGCTTCTATAGCTTGACATAGGAGAGAAGATCTTTCTTTCGAGGAGCAAGTGGTGACTTAATGTTCCACTATTGGGGCTAGTGTGGAAACATTGTAATGGTATATTTTGGGACTTTCACTTAATATATTAGAGCCAACGTATTTTGATGCATATATCGTGAATGATTGTGAGACTATTTTTCATTGTTTACAGTTATGTTAGCACATACTAATGAAAATGAATTATTTCATTGGATTTGGTATGTAACTTGTTGAATGTGCATTGTTACTTTATTTTATGATTATTTTTGTATTGTGAACTACTTTGTAGGTCAACTAACGATTCTCTTATTCTTATGTATGTCTCTTTTAGAATGGTACTCTTACTTTATTCTATAATCTCAATCCCTCTTTCCTTGTTGTGGAAGTACCTTATATACATTGAAATTGTATGCCTCACAGTGTCAAACTACTTTCTTGTTTCAAAGATTGTGTGTATAATCTCTTATGTTAATAATTGCATCCAAGGAATATTCCTAAGTGTGATGGAAACTGACAATATTTCTGGTTGGTGCTCCTACTCCAAATGGTGTGAGGTCTAATTGGGACTTCATACCAGGGAGACCCCCTTGGTTAACAGATTTCTTGCATCGTCAAAACTAGTGCAACATAAAGAAACAACATACACCAAGATCCACCTACACTATATCTGAGGATTGATTATTAGGGAAATTTTGAGGTAAAAAAAGGAATCAAAATGAAAAATGTACTAACAAAATTAACTTTAAAATAACCAATATGATTGAATATGATGATGTCATTCCCAAGAGTAATTGATTTTGGAGGGAAACGAATAAAACTACTTTTTAATTGAATTTTCAACTTATGTCCTTATAAGTTTACTCAAAATTCATGTGTGGGCACTCGTTGAATGTAGAATTAGATTTCATACCATGTTTTCATGTATTTTCAATTTTTTTTGGTGAGGATCTACTCAAACGTATGCATGGTGGGTGTTGTACTTGTTTCTTGAAGGAATTTCTTGGCTGTGAAACTGCATCGAGAAACCAACTCGACCAGTCTTTAGGTTCAAGTTGGCCCTTGAACCAGAAAGGGCTCCCTCAAGTGTTACGAGGAATTTTTTAATGCTGTGAATTGTCGCTGGAAAACAACCTTTGAAGCACACTAGCCAAATTTATTATTTATTATAGGTGGTTCTTGATGAATATCCAATATCTGTTGAGAAATAAATCCCTCTCTCGCTAAAACTTAATCAAACTGCCAACATCTAGCTTTGACAAAATAACATGACTTAAAGAGTTTTTGATGGAGGAATAAAAGAGAGTATATGATGATGAAGCAATCATATTGAATACTTAATCAACCATATATATTAGATGCATGTAGAAGACTTCTATAGCCAAACATATACATTCATGAGATGACAAAAGACGACAATTAAAGATGCAGAAGAGCTTATTTTAAACAGACAGTTCAATAAGATAATCTCTCTAATGATAATAACTTTGTGGTAGTCTATCACAGAGGTCGATACTCTAACCTAGCCTTGCCCTAGCTCTTATGCTACCCTGAACATATGAAGAAATAAAGTACAGAAGCACTTGAAAAACATATAGAGGAAAACAAATTTTGAAATGAACCGGAGCTAGAATATTTTAATTAAATTCCTATAATAGAAGTATTTACAAAAATGACAGGGTTCTGACATCAAAAGCCAACCACTGTTAGTTACAAATCAAATAATATATAGAACATTACATCAAGCTAATTGTGTCTAGATTTTTGGAATAAAAATATGAACAATAAATTAAAAAAAAAAAAGAATCCCCAAAAAAACTACATGAAATTTGGAACTACTAGAAAATCCTCTGCCTCCAATTATGGAAATAATCCTTCGACTATTGATTTAGATGCCCAAAATGTTTCCTTAAAAATATGATGTGATTCCTTCATTGTTGGGTTCTTTTCTTGAAAATCTGAAGATGATCCTTAGAATGCTAGCAACCTCCAACTACTGATTTTACTCTTTCAAATTTGACTTTGTTGAAGTTGTTCCTCAAGAACCTATCAATTGTCCACAAATCTTGGTCAACTCTACCATAATCTAGTTGACTAATCATTTTTTATAGAATTTGATTAATCCCCTATCCTTTGATAAAATCATTTGATGATTCAATTTATGTTAATTATCCTTTACATGCTTAACCATTGTCAAGAAATTTGAAAATGATTTGGAAATCATAGGTTTTTTGTCACTCTTTGGTACTAAAATTATTAATTTTAATTTTTTGAGAATAAAATATTTTAATAAAAATATTTCCCAAAACCTATAAAATCATATTTTCATATTTCCATAAAAATAATTCCTTCCCATCGTTTTGAAAAACCATGTCTTTAATATAAATCCATGTATTGTTTTGTTGTTCCTTTCCTCATGAATTTCATAAATCAAATCCCAAGATATTGCTCTATAAACCCATCCATGGTTTTGAAAACCATGTCTTGTAATACTTCTCCATTGTAGAATTTATTTTTTATGAATTTGATAAATGAAATTTACAAACATTTATGCAAAACCATTCATTGTTTCATATTTAGTTTTTCCCACTTTTGTTTTACTTATGAATAAGTGAAACTTCATAAATAATCCTCCTTTTTCTGTGAAAACCATCAACTGTTTTGCTTCCTCGTGGTTTTGAAAACCATGTCTTGTTTTGCCATGATGGGCAAAATATCTTTTACTTTCTCTTTTTTACTTCTATAAAATATTTGGATAAGAATTTATCCAAATTCTCTCTTCTCGTACATTTTTCCTCTTTATAATTATTTTCTTCCTAATCTTTGTAAAACTGTTGTTGGTTTTGCTCCCATGGTTTTGATTTTAAAAATAATTAAAATTATTTTCAATTTCAAAACTATGTGCATAATTTATATAAATTTTTCCAAATGAAAACTTTTTAAATATTCCTTTGTGCAAGCATACAAGAAGATAAATGAACATAAGTGACCTTTCCTCTTGGATCAATTTCTTATGTCAATTTTTTTAGTGAATTTAATTTTTATCTCTGTATAATTATCCTATAAGGAAAAAATATCTCTTTCTATCATTGGAAACTTCCCGCCTCACATTTTAAATTTAAACCAATGTAAAAATGGTTTTACAATGGTCTTTTGGGCAGGGTAGTTGGTAAATGGTTTTGGAGTGGGGGTCTGAAATTGATGAGAGAGTGACAATTGTAAAAATAACTAAATGTGAAATAACTTTTAGGAGGGTGGGTAGGTTAATAGTTGAATAGAGAACCCTCCTGCAAGCCATTGATTTAGTATTTCATACATCTCGAGGTATTTAAATTATGGTGGTTTAATGTGTGAAGCGTGGGGTGGGAGATAGGCTTAATTTGACTTGTGAGTCATTTATTTATTGGTTTACGATTTGGTTACTCATAAAGTGGACTTTGATAACATATAAGACATGATTCAGTCTTGGAGATTAGGGATTGACCCATATTAATTTTAAATATAAAAATATATAATCATATTTCTATAAAATTAAAATTATTTAAATAAAATAAAATTTTTATTAAAAATTACCCAAAAACTGCTATAGGTTCTTTTTTGCCACCAAAATTTGCATATGCCCCCTAGGTTTGGCAAGGAAATTAATTAGCAAATTTCAAAAAAAAATTGTAACTTCCAGGGTGTAAAAAAAAGTTACAACGTCGGCTCCAACTGGGGACTGCTTCCCCCTGTGGGATGCAGAGAACCTATAGATCTGTTCCTTCAACCTATTGGGCATGAAGTCCTGTCATAATAAATCAATCATCTGCACTCTCAAACCTACAATCTATGGCCTGAAACTTGTTCTACACTCTGAAATCTATAAGCTGCCAACTAAAATCAAATTATCAGTTTCTTTAAGTAAAAGTAAGTACAATAATGCTTAATCCATTGGGCTAGTGAATTCAGTAGTCAACAACTGTTCTTCTTCCCATCTCCTTCATCTTATTGTACTTCAAGTAAAAAAAACTACATACTGGAAATGGAATTCAAACTGAAATAATTGTTGATCTAAACTGAATCAATCCATAAACTGTTGAAAATAAAACCAATTCATAAACTACGCACCAAAACTGAATTATCTACTGCACATTGAAACTCAATGATCGATTAATTTAATCCCACACACCTCTATCTAACTGAGTTAAACATATGTACTGTTAGGTGTAGTCGAATTTCCTGTGTAACCATGTGAGGATTGGATTAACTAGCAGACCACCTTGTATGCAGTTGAAAACTTGAAAAATATTTGCATTGTGAAACTTGAATTCCATAGGAAATGGGTGCTTACAGGTGAAGTTTGAATATTGCATCCTCTGTAGAAATATAGAACTTCATCATTGTCATGAGGAAGAAAATCATGCTTCTCAAAGCAACTAACATTTCAAACCAATGGAATTGGTAACCCAATGGAATCGCCATATAACAAAGTGGAGTCACCAGGTGAAGGAATTACAACCAATATCAAATGCCTACTCCTTGTTTACTAGCAAGGAATAGATCTAGTCTTTATCATTCTCTGAGGAAAGATATCTTCATTACATCAGTCCCCGGAAATGACACCAAAGGTTGTACTTGTTTCTCGAAGGAAGATCTTGGTTGCAAAATTGCGCTGAGAAACCAACTCGACTAGTCTTTAGGTTCAAGCTAGCCCTTGAACCAGAGGGGGCTCCCTCAAGTGTTACAAGGCCCTTTTTTAAGATGTCCACTATCACTGGACAACAACCTTTGAAGCACAATGGCCAGATTTATTATTTGTTGTAGGTGGTTGCTGATGAATATCCAATATCTGCTTAGAAATAAATCCCTCTCTTGCTGAAACTTAATCAAAGTGTCAGCATCCAGATTTGACATAATGACATGACTTAAAGAGTTTTTTATGGAGGAATAAAAGATAATATATGATAATTAAGCAATCATATTGAATACTTAATCAACCAGATATAGTAGATTCATGTAGAATACTTCTGCAACCAAACATATACATTCATGAGATGATAGAAGGCGACAATTAAAGATGCAGCAGAGCTTATTTTAAACAGACAGTTCAATGTGCTAATCTCTCTAATGATAATAACTTCGTGGTACGCTGTCAGGGAGGTCAATACTCTAGCCTATCCTTGCCCTAGCTCCTATGTTCCCTAAACATATGCAGAAATAAAGTATGAAAGCACTATAAAAACATACAAAGGAAAAACAAACTCTGAAATGAACTAGAGCTAGAATACTTTAATTAAATTCCAGTAATAAAAGTCTTTACAAAAATGGCAAGGTTCTCACATGAAAATCCAACCATTGTCCATTACAAATCAAAGAGTATATAGAACATTACATCAAGCTAACTATGTCTAGATTTTTGGAATACAAATCTGAACAATAAACTAAAAAAAAAAAAAATCTCTGAAAAACTGCAAGAAATTTGGAACTGTTGGAAAATACTATGCCTCCAATTCTGGAAATAATCCTTTGACTGCTGATTTAGATGCCCAAAATGCTTCCTTTGAAAATCTAGCGTGATCCCTTAACTACTGGGTTCTCTGCTTGAAAATTTGAAGATGATCCTCAGAATCTTCTAGCAACCTCCAAATGCTGATTTTACTCCTTCAAATTTGACTCTATTGGAGTTGTTCCTCAAGAACCTGTCAATTGTCCACAAATCTTGGTCAACTCTGCCATAATCTGGTTGACTGATCCTTTTTATAGAATTTGATTAATCACCTATCCTTTGATAAAATCATTTGATGATTCAATTTATGTTAATTATCCTTCAGGTGTTTAACCATTGTTGAGAAATTTGAAAATGATTTGGAAATCATTGGGTTTTTGTCACTCTTTGATTTTAAAAATATTAATTTTAATTTTTTGGGAATAAAACATTTTAATAAAAATATTTCCCAAAACCAATAAAATCATATTTTCATATTTCCATAAAAATAATTCCTTCCTCTAGTTTTGAAAAAGCATGTCTTCAATATAAATCCATGTATTGTTTTGTTGTTCCTTTCCTCATGAATTTCCTAATCAAATCCGAAGATATCGCTTTGTAAACCCATCCATGGTTTTGAAAACCATGTCCTATAATACTTCTCCATTGTAGCACTATTTGTTTATGAATTTCATGAATTAAATTTACAAACATTTACCCAAAATCATTCACTGTTTTCATATTTAGTTTTGCCCACTTTTGGTTTACTTACGAATAAATGAAACTTTATAAATAATCCTCCTTTTTCTATGAAACCCATCTACTGTTTTTCTTCCCCATGGTTTTGAAAACCATGTCTAGTTTTACCATGATTGGTAAAATATCTTTTACTTTCCCTTTTTACTTCTGTAAAATATTTGGATAAGAATTTATCCAAATTCTCTCTTCTTGTACATTTTTCCTCTTTATAATTATTAAGTCTATGTCCCACCCTGCACTTCACACATTAAACCATCGTAATTTAAATATCTGGATATGTGTGAAATACTAAATCAATGGTTTGGGGGTTGACTATTCGACTTTTAACATACCCCCCTTTGAAAAGTTGTTTCACATTTACTACTTTTTACAACTATCACTATCTCATTGATTTCAGACCCCCCAATAATGAGGTAAAGATGAGGATGGAGTTTCCAATGCTAGAAAGAGATATTTCTTCCTTATGGGATAATTATATAGAGGTAAAAATGAAATTCACGCAAAAAATTGACAGAAGGAGTTGAGCTAGGAGGAAAGGTCACTTATGTTCATTTATCTTCCTATATGCTGGCACAAAGGAATATTTAAAAAAATTTGATTTGGAAAAACTTTATATAAATTATGCACATAGATTTGAAATTGAAAATAATTTTAATTATTTTTAAAATCAAAACCATGGGAGAAAAACCAACAACAGTTTTACAAAGATTTGGACGAAAATAATTAAAATTATTTTCAAGATACAAGTGTTCAAGATGAAACTTGTTGTAAATTAAATATTTGTTAAAGATTGTACAAAGAAATGACTATGTTTTTGTGGACAAAGCCAAATGTGTCATTGAATTTTTGCAGCCAGAGTACTTTTGCGTACAAGCTCAGTTTGAGGACAAGTAAAGAAAATTTTGAATCAGTGCATGGGAGGCATTGAATTACTTATGATTTCCAAGATGGAAAGTCATGTTTGTTTTCAAAAATAGAACTTCAAGATGAAGTTGTTTGAGCCGTGAAAGATGGGTTTTTAGATAATTTTCAGATTCCACTCATCAATGTTTTGTTCCTGCATGGTGATAAGAATTGTGGCTCGATTCTTGATAGGATGGTAAGGTCTTCACACAGAGGATAGGTGGAGTACTTTGATTGGAGCTTGAATGCACCAATTAAAAACAAAACATTAAGGATTGAGTTTTTGGGAAATTTTTGAGTTTTTACCTCATTTTATTTACTAGGAGAAGCTAACTTTTGGAGTCCAAAAGTTCCTAGTCGAGAGGTATGATCCGGTGATTAAAATTTAGCTAAAAAATGAAAGTGACCAGAATCTTTCGAAATCACGTTAATTCATAGTGTTCATCGTTCTGATTTCAACAACACTTGTTTTGCCTCAATCTGATGTCATATGACAAAGTTATGATGTTATGATCATTTGGCTTAACAACTAAAACTTTTGTAGGTTGTTGACTGGGCTACTAACTAGGAAGTTGTACCGCTGATGTCAGCAAGCGTACTGGGCACATATAGACCAATCTTGGCCTGCCAAGTGGCAATCTCGTACTACAGGATGGTGCATTCTGATTGGTTACAGTTGGTTGTGGTGGTCCAATGAGAGGATGTCGCGTGGCCTAACCAGAGGCCGCCACATGGCACATCGTGGTTGGCTAAACTTTTGTTAAGGGCTCAGATAGCCTTGAGTAAGATTGAACCTGTGACCTCCTTCGTGCAACTTCCATGCCTTACCATCTCCTCTATACGGTGTTTCTTACCCCTTAAGGGCACCGATTCTATTTAAGTTTTCACTGGGCACATGTTTGGAGGAGGGGTCAGGTGGTCATCCCTGGCCCCCTGTCATCTATAATCCATAAGACCTCGACACAAAAGGGAGAGGGCTCGGGGACCAACCCCGATCCTCGATCACTTGCTACCTGGCAGAACCACGACGCACAATAGAGAGGGGTTTGGTATTAAGCCCTGGGTCAAAGGTAGTCACGCACATGACCATAAGCGGTGGTTAATAGAGCGCCGACGAGAGTTAAGCCCTAGCCTTGGGCACATGGGAGCCCACAAGACCAAGTGCCAAGGAGGAGAGGGCTCTGACGAGGGGGGCGACAGTTAGCTTCGACCCTCGGCCACATTAAAGCCGACGTGACCATGATCCCAATGGTAAAGGGGATTAAGCTAGCGGGGGCAGGTCATTGGCCTAGCCCTTGGACCTATGGCACCCATGTGACCTTGGTATTGTGTTAAGGGTTATTGGGAATGTAAAAGATTCCACAATTTTCACCTTTGGCGGTTGAAATTTTTGCCTTCCAAGTGGAAATTAGGGTGGATTTGTTGCTATGTTAGCCTATTCATCCAATTTGGAGGAAAAATAACAACAAAATATTAGGAGAGTCATAACTTGAAATTTTTTTGGCCATTTGGAGCTCAAGAAGAGTCTAGATAAGGGTTTTTGGACATTCTGGATCTAATGGAGATATTTGTTTACTGATTGAAGCATATATGAAAAGTCTTCTTGTAGGTTTGATTCCATGGGTGTTATGATCAATCATTGTTTTGGAGTAATTATTGAAGGATTTTGAGCATGGAGAGGACCTTGTAGGGGTTTTCTAGCCTTCAGATGTTTACTGCAACAATTGTGACTTGTATGGTACAACTCATGTTTGTCTTTTATCACTATGTCTTGTTGATGAAAGCTCTCTTTTTGTACTTCAATGTGGAATTGTAGTACTTGTATGCTCATTTTCAGATGGAGTACAAGGTCTTTGTAGGAGACCACTTTTCTTATTGATTGTTTCATGACTGACTATAGGTTTTCATGCTTTTTAGAGTAAGAGTTCTTTGCAGGAGAACGTTTCCTTGAAGGGGAAACTAGCCACTCATATTGTTAGCAAACTTTATGTACTCTTCTTCACTGAATATATAGAGCGGTCTAGTTGTGTTAGCAGGCCCAGAGATGTAGCCCAAGAGGGGTGAAGTCCGTCACCAAATTTTGTATTGTTTCTCTTCTTGAATTCCTTTATGAGTTAAATGATGATATGTGCTTATTTAGAAGTTCACATGTAAACTAACTCATTAACCTTGAAGAGACCTTTAAAACTTGTGTTTTCATAAGACCCATTTTTACTTGCAAAGCGTCAGAGGACGATCACTCTGTAGGAAGGAGAAGTTCTCCTCCAATTTCAGATGAATCTCTTATGTTAATAATTGCATCCAAGGAAGATTCCTAAGAGTGATGGCAACCGACCATATTTCCGGTTGGAGCTCCCACTCCAAATGGTGTGAGGTCTAATTGGGACTTCATGCGAGGGAGACCCCCTTGGTTGATATATTTCCAGCACCGTCAACACTAGTGCAACATAAACAAACAACATACATCGAGATCCACTTACACTATATCTGAGGATTGATCATTAGGGAAATTTTGAGGTAAAAAAAGAATCAAAATGAAAAATGTACTATCATAATTAACTTTAAAAGAACCAATAGGATTGAATATGATGATGTCATCTCCAAGAGTAATTTATTTTGGAGGGAAAAGAATAAAACTACTTTTTAACTGAATTTTCAACTTATGTCCTTATAAGTTTACTCAAAATTCAAGTGTAGGCACTCATTGAATGTAGAATTAGATTTCATACCAACTAGTACCCACCTCACATGCTTTTAAGTAGATTCACATTGAGAAAAATTGAAAATACATATAAAAAAAACTTGTTTTGTCGAAAAAACACATGTTTTCATGTATTTTCATTTTTTTCTAGTGAGGATCTACTCAAAAGTATGCATGGTGGATACTTGTTGGATGTTGAATCTAATTCTGCATCAAACGAGTGATCAAAATATTGAAATTTGAAGAATCTTACAAGGAGATAACTAAAAAATACTATTAAAAAAATTATATTTCTTTTCCTTTAAAAATTCATCTCTTATTTTATTATTATGTTTTTATTTTTCTTAGGAGACCCATTTTAGACCTCCAAGTTCCCATAATGACATGATTGAGTCATCAATTTACAATAATATCCCACTTTTGAACAAATTGTCGACATCTTCATGAAGACTTTCACTAAGTAGAAGTTTCATCATTTGCAAAATTGTATTTGGGTGAAGGACACAATTGCTTGACATATGTATTTCTTTCCCAACATTTTAGTTTGAAGTTGGATGTGGGCAGTCTTTTCCGTATGGTTTTCCCTCTTTCCTCTTGTTTCCACTATTATATTTTACTTAGATGCATTGTAAAATGAATACCTTACATGTCCATGGGGTCTTGGATACACGGTGATCGGGTGCTCTATTAAGGCACTCCTTGATGTGAAGTCACTAGTTCAATTCCTCGTCCCGATCGAGGTGATGTATTGGACATGTTGAAAATGTAGTCATGCCAAGCTTACAAAAAAAATGAATACCTTACATGGCTTCTTGCTCAGAACCAATCATTGTGTTCTATTTTGTAGTGTTTTGGGGGAGTATTAGAGATATTATATACATTAAGTTGCACTTCAATTAAACTAATGGAGTGAAGTCATGCATGACAACCTTGTTATTGTATTGTTACCAAGAGGACACTTCACAAGTATATGTATGAGTTTTACGAATTTAAATGCATGACAATTAAGTGATGACTCCTTGATCAATTAACTCAAATTAGATGTTAGTGTTCTTTAATGCATATTCACATCTCTCTAAATTCACTCATATATTATTTCAGCCATATAAAATTTATCATATATAATTATATTTTCTATGAATAAAATTCATTAATTCTTTTTCTTAATTTTCATTATAACTAGTTCGATTATATACTATAATTCCAAAGTAATATTCACTTTATATAAATATAATATATTTTAAAAGAGAATTTATGAAACAACATTACATAGAAATCCGAAAACCCATATGAAATTTGGTCTCAGTTAAGTTTCCAAAGATGAGAGGCCAATATCTAAAGACAAATAATATACAAACCACTTTTACAAGTTATAATTGTGATTACTGAATACCCAACTCTTATAACAATTAATGTCATAAATTATAATACTAACTCTTATATCAATTAATATTATAAATTAAAATGGTTTACTTATAAATTAGATTGGTTATAAATGTATCATTTTAAAATATAAAGTAATAGATTAATAACCTAAAATATAAAAAAATATTGTAGAGTGTGAAAATCTGCTTTAAAATGACTGCCAACCCATTATTCCAATTATTATAATTTTACAAATTTAGGACGTGATTAAGCTAAATGTTTTTAAGCACAAATATGATAAGAACCTTGACTATTAAGCGTTAAGATCCTGACCATTAAGATGTTGCCCATGGTAGCCAAAGGAATGAAGAAGAGCGCGACGACAAGGCGGAGGAGGTGGTGTCTTCATAGTCGTCGTCTTCTTCTGTGGGACCTTCATCGGTGGTTAAGCCGCCGTCGGCTTCGATGTGACCACCGCTGTCTTCATAGCCGCCGCCTCCTTCTATGTGACCACCGGTGTATTCATAGCCGCCTCCTTCTTCAATGTGACCGCCGGTGTTTACGCTTACTGGACTTTCCCATGCCGGTGGAGTAGTGTGGGTGTACATGCACTTAGACTAGCTGTGTTGGTGTACATGCATCTAGATTCGCTGTGTTGGTGTACATGCACTTAGACTAGCTGTGTTGGTGTACATGCACCTAGATTAGCTCCAGTTAACTTATTGCTTGCATGTGGCACATGTACACATTAGCATAAGATAAAGCGCACTTAGCTTTAGTTAGCTTTAGTTATTGCATGTACAACTAAGCTTAACTTAGTTGCTTTTGTGTATTTATTCTAAAACTAATATTGTAGAATCACTTTTATTCTTTTCTCAATTCTTGTTCGCTTCCTTCCTTCTCTTGCAAGCTTGTTATTGTTTTGCAAATCTAGATCTATCTGTGTATCTCAAAAATCTTACATGGTATCAAAGCACAGGGATTTGTAATCAGTGCACAAGCAATTTTATTTGCAGGTTCAGAAGATTGAAGCAACAACAAAGAATGGAGTCTAAATTGGAGTTTCCACAATCGGCAATTCTCACTCCATATAATTATTTCGAATGGAAGCCAAAGATTCAACTTTATCTCAGAAGTAGAGGTTTATTTCGAATAACCATGGGAACGGAAGTTGAACCAACATCGGCAATGGAGAAAACAAGATATTTCAATCGCATGGACGAGGCCTTCGGCATCCTATGTTTATCTATTTCTCCGGAACTGCTATTTCATGTTGAATCATGTTCAACTCCAAATGAAGTATGGAAAATTTTGGAAGAATTGTTTGGAAAACAGGATGAAATGCTTAGAATGATAGACGATTCGATCGCAATCTATAGAAATCGTCGTGAAAGCTTTAGCTTAGAACCGGAGGACCCGCATGTCGCCAGCCTGTACGCCACCAACTACGTCCAAGGTCTCCAAGAAACCGACGGTGGTGACCCTAACCAGTTGGAGGTGGCGGCCTGCTGCAAACATTACACGGCCTATGACGTGGACAACTTGCATGGGGTCGAGCGTTACACGTTCAATGCCATCGTGACGCAACAAGATCTGAAGGACACATACGACCCGCCATTTAAGAGCTGTGTGCTGGATGGCAATGTGGCCAGCGTGATGTGCTCCTACAATCAGTTCAACGGCGTCCCCACCTGCGCCGATAGAAATCTGCTCGCAGGATCTACCAGAGAAGCAGAAAAAGTTATTACATCCGAGAAGGAGAATTCAGATCAAATGCCCGAGAATTCCGGCGTCCCTGAGAGCAAAAACACCCAGACAGGGCTGCTTCCATCTAGACGCGAAGCCGTATATTCCTATTTTGCATCGCCAGCCATGGAGGCCACGGTCGTAGACGACTGCAGAGGAGTCTTGCAGGTGTATAGCAACGGAACCATAGTACGATCGCAGAACCCAGCCTTCGTAACTCCCTTCGAAGACGACGGTCGGGTGCTGTCAAAAGATCTGGTGTTCGACTTTTCCCTGGGGCTTGAGCTCCGCCTCTACATCCCTATCTCCGCCTCTGCCTCCACCACGAAGCTCCCCATCTTCGTCTACTTCCATGGCGGGGGTTTCTGCATCGGCTCACGAACGTGGCCCAATTTTCACAACAACTGCCTACGGCTCGCGGCCTCGCTCAACGCCATCGTGGTCGCCCCGGACTACCGCCTGGGCCCCGAGCACCGCCTCCCTGCTGCCCTGGATGATGGCTTCTCGGCACTCCTTTGGATTCGAGAACAGGCGACGATAAATAATCTCTTAACTGATGCCCACCACCACGATGAAGATTTCTTCGCCGAGTTAGGAGAGCTGCCGGAATCTCTCAATGTTTTTCCGAGCAGATTGCTGACATCTTCACCAAGAGTTTCACTGAGCAGAAGTTTCACTTCCTGCAAGATCGATTCGGGGTGAAGGACACGACTGCCTAGCAGTTGTCTTTTCTCTATTTTTGCATTATATTTTGAGGGGGGGTTTTCTTCCCACTAGGTTTTCCCTCTTTCCCCCTTTTTTTTATGCATTGTATATGGATACCTAAAATAGCCGTGTTGCCGGGACTCATTCATTTTGCATCACACTCACCTAAGTTATGCTTAAGGGGGGGTGTTGGTGTACATGCACTTAGACTAGCTGTGTTGGTGTACATGCACCTAGATTAGCTCCAATTGGTGTACATGCACTTAGACTAGCTGTGTTGGTGTACATGCACCTAGATTAGCTCCAGTTAACTTATTGCTTGCATGTGTCACATGTATACATTAGCATAAGATAAAGCACACTTAGTTTTAGTTAGCTTTAGTTATTGCCTGTACAACTAAGCTTTACTTAGTTGCTTTTGTATATTTATTCTAAAACTAATATTGTAGAATCACTTTCATTCTTTTCTCAATTCTTGCTGGCTTCCTTCCTTCTCTTGCAAGCTTGTTATTGTTTTGCAGATCTAGATCTATCTGTGTATCTCAAAAATCTTACAGTATTTAGTAGAAATACTGGTACCAAAATTGGGGGCCTTCACAAGATTTTCATCACTTTCTGGAATGGTTTCCATAGAGTTGTCGGATTCCTTCTTCTCGTCCATGTAATTGAAGAAGCTTTTCAAGCGGCTTAAGATTAAATGTCTAGTGGACGGGAAGTGCTGTTGCTCCTGTGGAAGGCGATGGTGAACATATGTGTAAAGGAGACGGCCCAAATATATGAGCAGACCCATCGCTGAAGCGGAGCCCGTAATGAGGAAGAGGCCCCAGAAACTCTTCATGCTTAGCCTATTCGAATTAAGCGGAGCCCATAATGAGGAAGAGGCCCCAGAAACTCTTCATGCTTAGCCTATTCGAATTTTCTTGCGGCGCTCCGCTGCTGCAGTCTGTACTGTTATTGAAATATTTCTTCCGAATTTCCTGACTTTCCGGGCCCTCTGCAACCTCCAACACCGACGTTGACATGTCCGATACGAGCGGAGATCTCTTCGGAAATGCCTGTTTAAAAAAAATACAAACAAACTCGCTGAATATTTCGAACACCAAATGGCAAAAACGAGTGCAATTTTACAAGTCTTAGCCCTAGTAGCAATAAATAAAATGAATGTCATGGAAACATACGAAGCCTAAGCCCCCGGTTCTATATGTCTCTCCAACTATTGTGAAGCCCCTTTGTTGAGACAGGAAAATGCAAATATAAGGGAGTTCGTCAAAAATGGCAGCCACTGATCCGTTTGACAGTGCTTTTGCATATTCTTGTGGTGATGAATACCCCTGGAGCTTGTTGCGATCTATCCCCAGGTGCTCTACCAGGTATTCACCTACAAAAGATCCTGCCTGGTAACCCACGGGCAGTCCACTGGATTTCAGAGTGTCCGCGTCTTGAATGGTGGGTTGCATTTGTTGGGCTGTTAATATTGCTGTGAGGTTTGCTGCGTAGCTAGATTGCAGTATCAAAACCACGAAAAGCCAGATTATTATGACTCCTCGAGCCAAACTGCAATTCTTTGAATCATTAATAAAACGATTACAATTTTAATCCTATGAAATGTCAATCTAGTAGTTCAATGTCTAATATACAATACATTTTTAATAATATAATAAAAATTCATCAAAGCATTAATGATATAATAAAAATTGAAGGTAAAGAACACACTTACTCTGAGAGAAAAAGAGCGTGGAAAATGAGAACCTGCAAACATTAGTTAACACCAAAGATATCAACATAGTTTTTTTACATTTAATTTGAAAAAATCATAAACGAAAATGCATTAACGATGGAAATAAATTGGAAAGAGATGATTACCATAGAAAGGTTGTAACTTGTTCTTTGGGCTTTCCTCTGAAAGTATCGTTGACCTTATGTTCAAGCAGCCAAACAACTAATCCTGTAAACACGAAGAATGCTCCGGTTGCACCCCACATGGCTCCTGTAAAAGGACGGAGAAATGTCCAAGCATTGCTCGGATTGGCTGCCTTTATTGGCACTACCATCACCAGCCCTGACTCAAAATAGGGCTGAGTGAAATCCACATATATGCTGCGTTTTGCAAGGACGGTAAAATCCCCCACAGCTGCATCGAACTCCTGATCAGGGCATTAAATAAAAAACTCCAAATTAGTTGGTTGAAAAAAAGTCACTTATATAGCTGGAAGTGGATAATGGAGAAAGAGAGGAAGAAATTTTTAACAGCTGACCTGTGATAAGGAGACTTGCTGGATTAGGTCATCATAGTAACTCGGCAATTCTGACTCGTTCTGATGGTAAGGAATGAATTCGTGCGGAACATCATATGAAAGGTTTTTGAGAACGGCTCTAAATATTTCAATTACAAAACCCGGATTATCCTCAGGGACTACTAGCACGCCGGATGCATTTGTCTCTGTGACGACAAACCCGTGGAATCCGTCTTTAATTGGAACCGCGATTCTCAACGGCTTGTTTTTGGTAGGCGTTGCCCAGCCGCGGCGTGGGTCTGTGGATCCTCCTGGCCAAGTAACATTTTCAAGCTCACTGCCCCCTGAGGAATTAGAAATTCCATTTGATCTCCAGTACCCAACTGGGCGATAGCCCTTGCCTTTGCCCAAGACGTTGAGTATTTCATACGTGTCACCTGTAACCTCCCCTTCACTTATTTCCAATTGCCCGCTTAAACCACTGAAATTGGCGTTCCCTAGTAGCTGTAGCAATTGTTCCCCTTGTTTGAAAACTGGAAGATTCGACAACTGTGTATTTGGGTTATTTGGGGACTGTGAAAAATTAAATTCGGCATTACCAAAACGTTGGAGAGCCTGAGCGATCATCCAAACGGCATCGTAGGCATAGTAACCGTATATGTTGAGCTTTGCCGGCTTTCCTTTAGTGGGATTCGGGATTCTCGGCTATGAACCGTTGCTTCCACCTGCTATCAAAATTATGCAACTGTGTAGAGTTTAGAATATAACTTCTGGTTCCCAGAACGCCTTCCATGGACGCGATGCTTGATTCGTTCATGACGTCGAGAACAGCGCTCAACCCCTCTGTAATAATCCGTGCATATTCACTGCTCATCATCCCCATGTTCTGAGCTTCTGAGAAGAAAAGAGCGCCCAGGTCCGAAGTCATGTGAACAACGAAAACTCTCGTCTGCATGTCCTTCAGCTCGGAAAGCTTCGCTCTCGTAGCCCTTCTATTTGCATTCGCTGGAATGGCGGATCTGTAAGCGATTTCGCATCCCACGTTACTGGGAGAATCGGTCAAGAAGGGCAGCATGCCGGTGCCGTAATCGTTGTCGGCGTAGCCGGCCACGACTTTTCTCCAGCCGTAGTACTCGACCAGCGCTGCAATGGCGTCGGCCTGAACACCGTCGCTATGAGGCAAGCCGATGAAATATCGGCGGGCAGAGAGCAGGGGATCCGTTACAGAGAATGAAATCATTGGCACCTTTGAAGCAGTACACAGATCTATCACGAACCCGGCTTCTTACGATGTTTGTGGTCCTATTATCGCTACCACTTGATGTTTTTTCAATAGATCCACAGCTGTAGAAAAGCAGTTTATTTTGCTATTAGAGCTATTTTACTCATTCAGATTTCTTGCATCCTATGCTTTGCACTTTCTGTTTTGTAGAAAATGTCCATAGCAAAATATTGTGTGGAAACCTTAATCTAATAGATTCGAACCCGAGAAATCTTAATCTAAGGGATTCGAACCCCGCACCTGAGAAGAATTCTACTCCTCTCACATATTTTGCAATTTTGTACCGGTTGTATAAAATTTGGGACAAACAACTTCTTCTTTCTTAAATAATAAAATGCTTTTATGTAAATTCAAAGGACATGGATATATAAAAGCTATGAAAATAAAATCCCATAATAATTTATACATTTTGATTTATTTATTCAATACAGTTGAATCCTGAATAGAAAATACAAACAATTAAAATTAATTCTAATTTTAAACTGTGATTATTGGAGTCAATATATACCAGCAGAGGCGGCCATGACCGCGTTTTGTCCATCAGAATCTGAAAAGCGAAACTGGAGCGCTAAGCGACTGGAGTTGGGGAGCTTATTCTCCTTATTTACGTCTTCTGCAGCTAATTCAAAGGCAACCTTCGCCACTCTTCCATACCAATCCTTGTCTACTATGACGCCTATATTAATTGGCCTCCTCCCATCCTCTGCTGCTGCAGCATTCCTTGCATCCTCTCCATAGAAATTCAGTAAACAAAGTAGAAGACAGACGAAGAACTTCAGAATGGAAACCGCCATGATCGTTGCCGTGTGCAGCCACAACCGGAGCCAAAGATTTTGATAAATAGATCCTTGCAACTCTTTTTTGTCAACAGGCGGCGGTAAGAAACCCGCTATTTTGTCTGGATTGACTTGCGAGGATTATCAGGTATGGTGTGGCAAGATTTGAGCGGTTGTGATTGTTTATCGAATAATATATTGGTATCAATGAAGTTGAACAATTCAAACATTGAACAACTTAACTTTCTATATTGCACTTCAGTTTTCCTCATCATCAGCTTCCTCGCAATGCCGTACTCATTGACAAAACAAAACACGGAGCCAGATTTCATTGTTGATGTTGAGTTGAGAGTAGGATGGATTCTTATTTCGACTCACGGCACGTAGAACCAGACAATCAAATATGTGTTTCCTGGACGGTCTGGAATGACACAAAGCTATAAGATTCCATGGACTTCCTTTAGCGGGTTAGATGCACCTACAAGTTGCAATCGAGATAACTTTGAAAGTAGAACAAATAAATTACAATATAAAATTTTACTGTTTTATATAATTCCATAAAACAAATTATAAAATTTTTGAAATTCGATACAATTCTATAACTTTTTTTTATATTTTTTTAATAACATAATTAAGTTTTTTATTTTTAGATTAATGGTTTATAATACTTTTAAAAGGAGTGGTCTATAATGTGATTTTTTTGGAGTTTCTAGTGTCGTGGAATTTGTTTTGATGAAATCTTGATTTGTATCATTTAAAATAATTTTTTGACTATATATATGGATTCAGCAACATTAAAAATCCCTAGGGCATTTTTATTGTGCAGGATTTACCGGTCAATCTTGTGATTTCAATGAATTCGATTTTAGAGAAATTAAACCTGAAAAATATACCCGAAATCCACCAAAAAGCTTCCAAAAATTCACACTAAAGACAACTCCCTTTTAAAATTTAAAATTTAAAATAATTATTAATAATGATGATAGGGATTAAACTTTTATACCTCAGTTTAGAATATTCATTATAGTTTACATAACTTAAATTAAAATTTGAGATTTATTTATAAAATTATTATACTGGTTTTCTTTTCTAGTTTTTTATTCATTATAGTGTATATTAAATAAAAGGTGTCGTGACATATTTCTTATATATTTTTAATTTATATATTAATTTATTTAATAATAATAATAATAAATATAGTTTAGTTAAGTCAGTTATATGGTTTTTAGTAATATAAAATATATTATTTATTTAATAATAATAATAAAATAAGTATAGTTTAGTTAGTTATATAGTTTTTAGATAGCAATACACCTTATCCTATTCTCCTTATAGAAGTGGGTCTTTCCCCTATCAAGAGCCTAGCTATGACTAGGCTTCTATTGTACAAGCACAAACTCAATAACATAGGAGACCATAGGCTTCTTAAGCTAGCTTTAAATTCTAGCCAAAACCACCTAAGGCTCAAACGAGGTTGGTATAATACAACAAGCACAAACTCAATAACATAAGAGACCATAGACTTCTTAAGCTAGCTTTAAATTCTAGCCAAAACCACCTAAGGCTCAAACGAGGTTGGTATAAAGACACCAGGGCCTGGTTAAACCATTGGGAGATCGACGAGAATGTTGCATTGCAAAACATTAATAACATTAAAAATATTGTTACTTCTAAGTTCAAAGAAAAAATGTGGTGTTAGAAAGATTTAGCAACTAAAAGAAAATTAAGATATTATAAGGAGGTCATTAACCCCAACCTAGAAGATCAAAAGTATCTCTCGGTTTTAACTAGCACAAAGAAGAAAATTAATATAGTCAAGATTATAACGAACTCTCATGAGCTCCACAGTGAAACAGGTCGTTGGGTAGTTCCTAAAACACCATGGATGGAAAGGCGCTGCCATCTCTGTGAGAATATGAACATCGAGGATGAAAATCACTTCCTCTTAGAGTGCCCCACGTACAACCACATTAAATCTCAGTTTCATAATCTTTGTTCTAACACTGACCTTCCTAGCCTTCTTCGATGTCAAAATTATAGTGAGCTCGGGAGGTTTCTCTCCAAGCTTTTTGAGCATAGAAATAAAATATTAAATCAAACTAAATAATTCGTTTTCTTTAGGTCCGATAGACCAAAGTTTGGTCTCAGTGGACGTTAACCACCACCACCACCATCATCATCAGTAATATGAAACATATTATGAAGTAGATGTTTTGATTTTTTGTATAGATTAATATTTATTTTTCTGTGATCCATAATGAATTAAGCAAAGTCCTTTTGTGATCCATAAGAAATTAGGCAAAGTCTTTGGGTAGAAATCACATAAAATTAATATTTATCAACATTTACTAACCATATAATTTATATGGTTGTATTAATTTAATTATTTAGACAAACTGAATACATCTATTATTAATTTGACTATTCAAATAATAAATTAATGAATAAAATATTCAAACCCACATGCAAATAATAGATTGACTCCCGATGAAGGACAATGGCACTGTGGAGGCTCTCTAAAAAGGGTTAGGGATTTTCTGTAGACGGCCGACACAACTGCACCCTACTCACCCTACCTACCTGCTAGCTGTCGATGTCTGTTTCTTCCTCCGGCTGCATCTCTGGCGGCAATTCCCGTCACCCGTAACGCACTAAGCCACTTCGTAACATCGATGTTTACCGTCTCCTCCTTGTTCACTACATTCCCACCGCATTCTGATACCCTCCCTGCGGCGACGATTACGATGGTCCTGGAGTTAGCTAGCAGAGAGCACATGGGAATAAGTATGAAGCTTGACCTAGTAGGCTATTCGGAAGACCCGTTGGAGAATGTCAATATCTAGCAAACCCCTCGCTTCGCCGCAGACGAACTCCTCTTCTGTTGCGACCTGTCGGCTACCATTGCGGGTCTTCCTTCCTTCTCAGGACCTTCCTGCTCCATAATAACTTTCTCGAAGCCTCCTCCGATCTGGTCGTTTCCTCCCTTGCCACCATAGTCACCCTCGACTACCACCTTTATTTCCGCATGCCTCCACCCTAATCCTGAGATAGCTAGCTCTCAAACCCCCCTCTCATCCCACCCTGGTGAATCTTCAACCAACCCTCTGAGAACCCACACCCCGGCCAAGGGAAACCCAAAAGCTTCGATACCTGAGGCACCTCCATCGGGCAGCTATGCAGCAGTACCACCCCTCTCGGAAACAATTCCAACGGCTGAACATCCTTGCCCTGAAACCCTTGATCCAAACCTTAACCAGCCAGTGGAAAATTCGGAGGACCCTGAAGAGCCGACGTGGAGGGGAAAAAAAGGAAGTGCTTCAAAGTCAGAAGTGAAGACGTTATCCTTAGACTCGGGGAGGGAATTCAGTGGGGTGACACCATGGACACGGCAGACCGGGTTCTGGTAGGAATAATTTGCGGCCATAGCTACACAACGGCTAGGCTTAAGATGTGGACCTCGGAGGTATGGGGGCAGCACCTCGCGAACCTCCCAACTGTTCAAACCTTTGTTAAAGGATGGTTTGCTCTGCGATTTTCCAGAGTCGAGCACACAAACTGGGTCCTGTCGTCCTTCTGGCATTTCGAGCATGCTCTAGTTCTTCTCCGATGATGGAACCCTCTTTTTGACCCCGAAAAAGAACAGATAGGATTCGGCCCTATATGGGTTCGGTTACCACGATTTCCCCTACAATTCTGGTCAGAGGATATATTCTGTCACATCAACAACACTGTGGGAACCTACCTCGATCATGATAGATCATATCTGGCTTCAGGCATGATGGCATATACCAAGATTCTCGTTCACCTAGATACTTGGGGCGGTCTTCAAGAGCACATCACCTTACAATGGAAAACCTTCTCCCAAAAGCAAACCCTAGACTACGAAGGTGTCCCCTTCCGATGCAGACATTGCCACAAAGTAGGACACTTGTACAAAGATTGTCCGCTGAACAAGAAGGAGAGGGCCGAAGACAAGGGGAAAGTGATGCAGGAGCATCCAACACTCCTAGTCAAAAGGAGGAATCCAAAGTGAAGAAGGAGGAGGACGTGGACCAGGGAGAAAAACAGGGACAAATCTGTTTTAAAACAGAGAAAAAGATGGAATGGATAATCTCGAGAAGACTTATCTAAATGTAATCTGCCATGTATGTGATTAGTTGAGAGTTTTGAGGAAAGGATGTGACCGGATCCTTCACCGTGATCCGATCCAATATTTCCATATAAATATATGTGTGATGAACCTGTGCATTCAATAGGAGATATAGAGAGTGATAGAGATAGAATTTGTAAAAAACAGAGTGTTGAAATGTAGCCGAGAGGAGAACCGATGCTAAGGCTGAAATGCCTTAGATTTGTAGCTATTCTGAGTATAATAGAAAATGCACATTTAGTGTTGAATTGTGCCTGTGTATTGTATTTCTTGAATAGTCTGAATGTTCTGTGTGCAGGTTTGGTCAACCATCAATCACTGTAGGATTGATGGCGGCCCTATGATATCAATTAACTGTTATATATATGAATGTCATGGTGTGAATGCAGGTGTATGGCAAAGAACTTTGTTTTAACATAGAAATCCATCAATCCTTAGCTGAATTCCAATCACATTTGGAAACAATGCAAAGGCACTTAGCAGATCCAGAATCCTGACCTGAAAACTTATGAAAGTTGGTCTATACTCTTGTCGGATCCGGAAGGCATATCAAATCAGCGTGTTGGAGTGGAAGGGACTAAGAACTTAGACAGCCGCGATGAGCGACTGCCGATAAAACGAGGACCGTTGGATCAAAAGGGGATCAACGGCGGAGATGCGATCGACGATCGCAGATCGGCAAGTCAAAGGAATAGAGATAGTAGAATGGCAGAATGTCGATACGCCAATAGCAATAAATTGGCGATGGGAAGTCGAGGTGATCGATAATGATATCGCCGATGAACCGAGGGCCGATGAAGTGATGTCGGGATAAGCTCCGATCGGCGATTAGAGATCGTGTTGGTAGTCGGATGTCGACATTGGATCAGTGCTAAGGAAAGCGGAAGGAGTTAATACGGATCGGCGGACCCGCCGATAGTTATGAATGCGGGTGCATAGAATTTGGAGTCCGGGTATGTATTTCGGAGCAGGGTTTTCATTATTTTCCCCATGTATTTTGTAATCTGTGTTGCCCAAAGGATTAAGGCTTGAACGCCAATATGCTAAGCTTCCGATAGTGTAAAAAAGCTCCGATAGTTGAATGGTTCATGATTTTAAAGGCTTAAAGCCTTATGAACGCTTCCGATAAGGGTTTGTGGGCCATAACCCACAGGCCTCAGGATCAATTTTTTTTAAGGGAAAGGGATTTTGGTTAACCCCCAAAATTCTCAACCCATCATTTGGTATTAGAGCAGAAGAATATTATGCGTGCAAGAGAAGAGGAAGGATTCCAGAGAGAAAGAAGAGGATCAGGAGGTACAGTTGATAAAGCTGGAGAGTTTATGGTCTTATTGTCACACAGAGAACGATAGCCGAAGGTGAGAAGAATGTAGCAAACCTAGAGCATGGAGTGCTCATATGGTTCCAGAGGAGAGAACCTGAAGGATGCCAAAAGACTGAGTGAGGAGAGCTTGGTGAGGTATCATGTAGCAAAAGGAGACTGTTACTGCAGAGGCTTGGTTGCAGCTCACAGAAGACCATGAAGGTAGTTCCATTGAGGAAGTGCAGTGGGCAGAATTGCTAAGGACAAGGGGAAGCATATGACCAGGAGGTCATAAATTTTTGTGCCTCGGGAGTCTGATGCAGGAGCATCCAACACTCCTAGTCAAAAGTAGGAATCCAAAGCGAAGAAGGAGGAGGACGTGGACCAGGGAGAAAAACAGGGACAAATCTATTTTAAAACAGAGAAAAAGATGGAATGGATAAGTCTCTAGAAGACTTATCTAAATGTAATTTGCCATGTATGCGATTAGTTGAGAATTTTGAGGAAATGATGTGATCGGATCCTTCACAGTGATCCGATCCAATGTTTCCATATAAATATATGTGTGATGAACCTGCGCGTTCAGTAGGAGATATAGAGAGTGATAGAGATAGAATTTGTAAAAAACAGAGTGTTGAAATGTAGTCGAGAGGAGAACCCGTGCTAAGGCTGAAATGCCTTAGATTTGTAGCTATTCTGAGTATAATAGAAGATGTGCATTTAGTGTTGAATTGTGCCTGTGTATTGTATTTCTTGAATAGTTTGAATGTTCTGTGTGCAGGTTTGGTCAACCATCGATCATTGTAGGATTGATGGCGACCCTATGATATCAATTCACTGTTATATATATGAATGTCGTGGTGTGAATGCAGGTGTATGGAAAAGAACTATGTTTTAACATAGAAATTCATCAGTCCTTAGTTGAATTCCAATCACATTAAGAAACAGCGCAAAGGCACTTAGCGGATCTAGAATCCGGACATTAAAACTTATGGAAGTTGGTCTATACTCTTGTCGGATCAGAAGGCATATCAGATCGGCGCATTGGAGTGGAAGGTACTAAGACCTTAGACAGTCGTGATGAGCGACTGCTGATAAAACGAGGACCGTTGGATCAAAAGGGGATCAACGGGATCGATGATCGCAGATCGGCAAGTCAAAGGACCAGAGGCAGTGGAATGGAGGAACGCCGATATGCCGATAGCAATAAATTAGCGATGGGAAGTCGGGGTGATTGATAGCGATATCACCGATGAACCGAGGTCCGATGAAGTGATGTCGCGATAAGCTCCGATCAGCGATCGGAGATCGTGTCGGTAGTCGAAGGTCAGCATCAGATCAGTGCTGAGGAAAGCGAAAGGAGTTAATATGGATCGGCGGACCCACCGATAGTTATGAATGTGGGTGCATAGAATTTGGAGTCTGGGTATGTATTCCAAAGTGGGGTTTTCATGGTTTTCCCCATGTATTTTGTAATCTGTGTTGCCCAAAGGATTAAGGATTGAATGCCAATATGCTAAGCTTCCGATAGTGTAAAAAAGCTCCAATGGTTGAATGGTTCATGATTTTAAAGGCTTAAAGCCTTATGAACGCTTCCGATAAGGGTTTGTGGGCCATAACCCACAAGCCTCAGGATCAATTTTTTTTAAGGGAAAGGGATTTTGGTTAACCCCCAAAATTCTCAACCCATCAAAAGGATATAATGTAGAACAACGCACAAGCTCAGGGTAGCCCTCCAGGGGGGAAGAGGTAGCAAATTTGGCACACGCTGAAGCAATACCTGTGCCCACAAAGGTGACCAGAAATAAGCGGGGAAAGGCACCCATCGGAGTACCCTCTCCTCCTCTAACCAGCGCAAGGGCGGTTGCTGAGGCTGCTTTCTCTACGGGTATTTCGACTACAAACTCCTCCTCTGTTTACTCTAATGTATCTCTGTACTGCATTGAAACTAGTTATGAATAGTTCTATTCAGTTCAATCCTTTTCTCACACCTTCAACCCTCCCAAGGCTGCGGATTGCCCTATCAAACCCCCCTCCCCCACCATCTCCTACACTCATCCATCTTTCCCTGATAATCCTCCCCCAAATTCCCAATTACTTGTTCCTCCCCCTCATTCCAGCCCTCCACCTTTCAGATACCCCACCAGAGCCAGGTTTCGCTCTCAGGCCCCTGACTCTCTGGGCATCAGCCTCATCACCTCCCCCCCTCCTCTTAAGACGACCAGAGGCAGACCCTCCTCCCTATCCAAAGTTAAGCTACAATTTAGGGAAGAGATTGTTGCAGGCAAACAAAATGCCATTGATTGGGTACTTAGAGCAATGAATACCCAAGAGCCCCCTCCTCCATGAAATTTCTCTCTTTCAATTGTAGAGGGTTGGCTAGCCCTGCAAAAAAATTATCCATGAGGAGACTGCTCTCAGCAGAACCAATTGATATTCTTTTTCTTCAAGAAACCTTAGGCCAGGGCTGTGTCATTACTCACCTCCTGGAATCCTGGCTACCTGGATGGACTTTCCATACCCTAGATGCATCAGGGCGGTCAGGGGGTCTTGAGCTGGGGGTTAAAAATCGATCTATCAGAATCTGTAATGTGTGGGGGAGTTCGGGCCACCTAGGAGCTGATATATATTCCTCAGAGCTTGATATTGAGCTCAGGATCATAAACATTTATGGCCCCTATCACAACAGGGAGGAATTTTGGAGTAGACTCCTAGAATCTCACATCCTTCAAAAGGACAATCTCATTCTAGGGGGGGATTTAAACTTCTCCATCGACTTTGCGGAATCATGGGGACACAATGCCCAAAGGGATATCCTATCATATTTTTTCGAGGCCAATCTAGTGGATGATAATCTCATAGATATCCCCTCCCAAAAAATATTGCCCACTTGGAGGAACAACAAATCATGAGCGGACAATCTCTCTAGAAGACTAGATAGATATCTCATTAAGGAGCACATGCTAACCTTGGGGAAGGGATATAGACAGTGGGTGGGCTTTGGCAGAATATCAAACCATAGGCCGATCTATTTGGAAATCAGAGGAGGTATGAACAAACCAAAAGTTCCTTTCAAATTTAATGCAGCATGGTTGAGGGACGCTGAATATATCCAACTAGTAACAAATTACTGGAGGACTCATCTCCCAGCGGCAGAAAGCACTATATCGGAAGGTTTTGTAGAAAACCTAAAAGAACTCAAGAGCCTCTCAAAGAAATGGGCTCATAAGAATAGAGCACAGGAAGATCATACTCTCAAACAAACTGAAGAAGCCATTGAGAAGTATGAAAATGACCATGAGGGGATCTTCTCCTCCCTTGAGCACAAAGAGCAAATAACCTCTCTTCTAGCTAAGAGAAACCAGATTCTTAAGGACAGAGAAGAGACTTGGAGATTAAGAAGCAGAGCCATCTGGATTAAGGAAGGGGATGACAATACCACAATACCAAGTTCTACCATAAATTCACAAATGGGCAAAAAGCTATCAATACTATTTGGCAGCTATCAGATGGACAAGGAGAACTAGTGAACACCTTTCCCCGGCTTGCAGTTATGGCCTCTGCCCACTTCAAAAACATCTATAAGTCACAACCCAACTATTCCTAAGGTTTGTAGAATAAGAAGAAAGTGGGGAATTGATAAAGGAGGTCTCCCTGAGAGAACTGGAGGACACTCTCAAATGGTTTAAGTGAGATAAAAGCCCTGGTCCAGATGGATGGAATGTGGAATTATACCTGGCCTTCTTTGATGCTTTGGGGGGGATCTATTACAAGTCATAGAGGAATGCAGAACCTCTAGAAGAATGTATGAGGCCTACAACTCAAATTTTATCGCACTGATTCCCAAATTGTACAATCCCACATCCTTCAATGATTTCCGGCCCATCTCCTTATGTAACTGTATCTACAAGATCATCTCCAAGATTATAGCAAATCGACTCCGGCCAGTATTATCAAACCATATCTCAGCTAAACAATTTGCATTTTTACAGAATAGACAAATACATGAAGCGGTCGGAATGGCACAAGAGGTTCTACATTCTATCCAAACCCACAAGCTAAAGGGTATGGTCCTGAAAGTTGACCTCTCGAAAGCCTTTGATAGAGTCAACTAGCTATACATCAGAATGCTCTTAACACACCTAGGTTTCCCATATGAATTCATAAGATGGATTATGAGCTGTATCACTAATGTAACATTTAGTGTTATCGTAAATGGTGCAGCCTCTCCTTTCTTCCACTCCTAAAGAGGCCTCAGGCAAGGATGCCCATTGTCCCCACTCCTCTTCTTACTCATCATGGAAGGTCTTAGTTGTCCGATAAAGGAGGAACATTGAAGAGGTAGACTAAGGGGGATCCGCATCACTGAAGGATGCACATTAACACACTTGCTCTTTGTGGACGATGTGCTACTTTTCCTAAATGGAAGTATAGGAGATGTGACTACACTTCTTAATTCCTTCACTATATTCCTAGCAGCCACTGGCATGTTGGTTAATAATGAAAAATCCTCTATAATGGCTATAGGATGCACACCGTACGAGATTCAGTATGCCCTGAGAAGATTCTCCTATAACCTACTGCAACTGGACGAGGGACTAAAATATTTGGGTTATAGATTAAAACCACATGGTTATAAGAATGCTGATTGGATCTGGCTCATAACCAAATTGGAGAAAAGGCTAAACATTTGGTATCTAAAATATTTATCAAGATCAGGAAGACTGATACTCATAAAAGCAGCTCTGGAAGCACCTCCAGTATATTGGATGTTTTTAACATGGATTTCTAAAGGAATATTGGCCAGAATTAAAAACCTATGTTGCAAATTCTTGTGGAGAGGGAAGCAGCCCGAAAGGATTTTTGCCGGGTCAAATTGGGGCTCTTTGGCACTCCCAAAGAAGTGGGAAGGATGGGGTATCAAAATACTAGACTCTTTCTCCACAGCCATGGTGGCCAAACTAGGGTGGCAGCTAGTCACATCGCATAGCCTGTGGACTAAGGTGGAAACATCTAAATACACAGCTCCCTTAAATCTTATGGACTACATTTGACAACCTCAGTGGACACAAGCTGGAAAATCGAACATATGGAAAGTAGTCCTATAAGCTATGCCCCTTATTAGGGATGGAATCACATGGAGAATAAAGTCAGGAGAAGATGTCAAAATAGGGATGGACCCCTGGATTGGATGTGCGAACGCTCACAGACTCCCACAGGAGCTCAGAACATACCTCACTTCTAGAGGGATCTCTCACTTTAACCAAATAGCAGACAATGAAAGCTCTACATTTTTGCAACAAGCATGGAAATCTGGGAGGACATTACAGATCCCTCGACAATGGTAGTAGCACTGGAAAGAATACACGGAGGCACTCATGGAATCCCATATCACGATACAAGAAGGGGAGGATGAGCTAATCTGGGCACATGTAAAGCATGGAAGATACTCACCTAATGAACTCACTGAAACCACTGCAGTGTGAACCGTGGTGGAGAAGTATATGGAAACTAAAAGCACCCCCGAGGTCTTGGCTCCTCATGTGGACCATTCTGCATCACAAAATCCCAACAGGAGAAAATTTAATCAAGAGATATTTTCATGGACCCTTTTGGTGCGGCCTTTGCAAAGCCGACAATGAATATGGGAACCATCTCTTTCTTACTTGCCCATGCACGAAGGAGCTATGGAATACTATTCATTCTCATATACCCTTGCTCTCTAGGTGGCAGGGAACAACTGTTCAGGAAGCCTGGGAGAGTTGGTGGTCCACTATATCCTCAGAAAAAACAAAAAAAATCCCTTTACTTACTTGTTGGGCCATATGGATTGCCCGAAACAGAATTATCTTTCGAAATTATCCCCCCCACTGGTCGGCCATCACTGCACAAATCCTAGCAGACTACCAACAGATTCTAGAGGAGGAAACAAATCCCAATCCCAGGCATATCATACCCGAGAGCATAAACCAATCTCACCCTTGGGCACACTTTGATGGCTCTGCTCAAGACATTGGATGTGGGGGAGGAGCTGTCCTCCATATTACAACAAATCATATTTACAAAATCCAAATGGGTTTGGGCAGAGGGACGAACAATTTTGCTTAGCTTTCAGCAGCAAAATACACCATTCATTTCGCTTTGGAAAAACCTCCATTTTCTAGAGAGAGATTTAGAAATATGAGGAAAATTACTCAAATAAACAAAAAGAGACCATAAAAAGAAAAGAAAGAATGCACTTGGAAGCAGCAGATTAGTACGAAGACCGCACAGTGATAGCTCGGATTATATGCTGAAGACCGCAGGTGATAGCATGAAGGAAAGCCCTATCGAGTAGAGATTAGGGAAGGTTCAGCGTAGAAACCCACCGCAGAAATTTATGAACCACGTCAGACCCACAAAGCACGAGGGTGTACCACAGAAAACCCACTGGAGAGATCTACGAACCACCACCGGAGATTCAAAATATATATATTTTTAATTATAAGAAAAACATCACCCAAGTATATTAATAATATAAAATATTATGAAAAAAACTTTAATTAAAAAAAATATATGAATAAAAGTATATTATGAAAACAAACATAAAAAAGAAATAATAAGTCTTGGCTTCGAATTTATTAGATTAAGGTTTACACATAATATTTTGCCATGGATTAAGATTAAGGTTTCTAAAGATTAAAATTAAGAACCTGAGACAACTTAATTTATTAGATTAAGGTTTCTACATAAATATTTAGAAAATAAAACAATAGTATTTGAGACTAAAATCTAAGGAATGAAAGATGGGATGTAAGAATTTGAACACAAAAAACAATTAATGGTGGAAGAAAACTACTCCATGAGAGACAAGATTAAAATATTAAAAGAAAAATTGAATAATAACTTAGCCTAAGGTAATACCACAAATAAGAAATGACCAAATTAATTGAACTGGACCATGAGCGCTACAAGAGCAAAATGGTGAGGATGCTTTAGAAGTAGTAAAATAACAACTAAATCTAAGTCACAAATTCAAACAACCTATCTAACAGAAGTAGAAAGGGTGGGAAAAATACTAGCAAAATGGTGAGGACGCTTTAGAAGTAGTAAAAGAATAACTAAAATCTAAGTCACAAATTCAAACAGCCTATCTAACAGAAGCACAAAGGGTGGGAAAAATACTTGAACATAGGCATTGACTCACACATATCAAGGTAAATTGTAATGAACATAAAGTAGATATACTTAGTAAATACCCAAGCTTGAAAATATCATGAATCTTTATAAATGAAGATATCATCCCAGAAAATCAAGTTGAACTAAGAAAATAAATCCAAAAGGTAAAGGGGGAAAGAAGGGAAGGGAAATGAGCAATCATTAGAAATAGAAAAGCTATTAATAGGGAGAGAATTCAAAACAACAATAATAAATAGGAATTAAGAACACTTTGGATCCTCTTCTGGAACTGTCATGTCTTCCCATGGCATAAAATACCTACGTTAAGTTGGATCCCAAGTGATACCGACCTTATTTTCTTAGTTAAAACCTAGGAGCATGATGAATCTAGGGCCCCCCACATGGATGTATTCATTCTCTAGTAAAACTGGAACAAGAAATTGGTGGTATAGCATGTTATATAAAAGATAATATCTCTCCTCACATTCGACTTCATAAGATAGACTCCCTCAATCATTACATGTGGATCGAAATTTCTGATTCTAGCACCAGTAAGATCTTTCTTGCAATCTATTATTTCTCCCCTATCAACTCTACCTCCTACAAGAAAAACAACCTGGATAAGAATTTCCCCTTCAATACTTTAGAACAAGATATCCATAATATTCGAAGCAAAGGTGATATCATTTTTCTTGGGGACTTCAATGCTAGAACCACTACTAACTAGGCTATTCTCCTAAGCAATAACTCTAACCCTAACCCCCTTGTGGCTTGATGAAGATTGTGACCTAGATAATAGATTCAACAAATACTCCGAAGACACCACTGAGAACCTATTTGGTTTCTTGTAGTTCCCAAGACCTGATTATTTGTAATGGGATTAGTAAATGGTCTACCTCTAGCCAAATGTCTTGCATTCATGGGTTGGGCAGTAGTGTTATTGATTATGTGATATCTGACACCCATATCCTCAACTGTATACTAAAAATTAACATCCTAAATGACCACAAGCACGATTATGACCATAGACCCTTATCTCTTACCCTCAAGCTTGACATACACACCAACCAGGTGCAAAAGAATGGTAAAATTCAAAAGCACATTCATTTTAACAAGAGTAAAAATGACCTATTCTTACAAGATTTAAAGAGGAACCATGGTTACCTAAAATATAACAATAACATTTATCTCACCTACCATGATTTCACTACAACCCTTTCCACCACCATTAATAAATTCTCTATCGAGGTATCATATAAAAAGAACAATAAAACTTTGAACCTCTGGTATGATAACAACTATAAAATTTTCTGAAAAGCAATAAGAGATGCTCCTAATGAAACTGCAAAGCTTGAGAAAATAAGTACATACAAAGCTTTTATCAAAAAGAAGAAACGATCATATATTAATAAGAGGCAAGAGCGTCTTCTCCACCTTTCTAAAATTGAGCCTAGAAATTTTTGGAGGAACATACTTGTTCGTAAAATAAAATAAAATAATACGACCTCCTTGAAGAATTGGGATAACTATCTTAAGAATCTCTATGACTCTATGGACACCATGAAAAGCTTGATAAATACTCCTATAAAGGAGCATTTTTCTCTTTGGAAGACGTGGAGTTCAGGATTAAGAAACTCGCCAATGGGAAAGTGAGGGATATTGACGGATACCAAGCTGAAATTTCCAAAATGGGAAGGTCTATCCTCATATTCACAAACTTCTCAATTTAGCTGTAAAACACAGCTTCACTAAGCCTTAGACACAAAGTCTGATTGTGCCTGTCTTTAAAAGTGGGGAGATAAACATTCCTTCTAACTATCATACCATTATTATTATCCACATATTAGCCAAACTTTATGGGCTCATTCTGGAAAAAAATAATAGTGTATGGCTTGAAAACCATGGAAAAAGGGCTAAAGGGCAAGCTAGATTTAGAATATATCACTCAACCATTGGCCATCTTATCACTCTTAGGATCATTGTCAAGGAATTCCGCAATAGCAAGTTCGATCTATTTTGTTGTTTTGTTGGCTTTAGGAAAGCTTTCGGCACAGTGCCTTGAGATAAGCTATGGAAAACACTCGAAGAGATAATGGTCCCTCTTGAGTTGAGGGTTGTTGTGATTCTTCTTTATGAGAAAGTTGTCGCCAATTTTAAGACCACTGATGGACGGTCTAAAGAAATTAAATGCAATATCGGTGTTAAGCAAGGGTCCCCCTTATCCCCTACACTTTTTTGCATTTACATTAATAAGCTTGAAGCCTATTTGGAAGTTGAGGGATGTGTTGGAACCAAGCTCGCTGGTATGGTCATTACTCTTCTCCTTTATGTTGTCGATATTGTTCTTTTGGGCATAATCCACGAGGATCTCGACAAACAAATTAATACCCTCCATGACTACTTATCTAAGATGGGTATGGTTGTTAATACCGACAAGACTAAAGTCATGATAATTAAATCCAAAATGATTAACCATGATAATTTCATCTACGGTAACAATTGCTTTGAAAAAAATTATTCATACAAATACTTAGGTATTAACATCAATCATCAACTCAATTCAAATTATAACATTTAAAAAAGAATCATTGGTGGCTGGAAAGATTATTATGAGCTCGAAAACAACTATAAGATGACTGATCTTTGGGTTTGGATTAAAAAAAGTTTCCTCTTTGAGACTCTTGTCACCCTTGTGATTTTATATGGTTGTGAAATCTGGGGTTGTAGTATATCTAGAGAATCATGGAGGAAGATTGAGATGTTCCAAAAGAAATTTATAACCTACAACCTCAACATTAAAGGTAATACTCCCTATCATATCCTCTTGATTGAAGCTAGTCTTTCCCCCATTGAAATCATAATTATGTTTCGCTATATGATGTATAAGAAGAAGCTTTACAACATGGAAACCAAGAGGTTTCCCAAAATTTCTTCTATCTCTAGCCAAATCCCCCACCTCTGGCTCAAGTGGGGCTGGCACAAGGATGCCCAAACATGGAACAACTATTGGGGGGTAAAGGAGGAGATCATCTTGGAGAATCAAGATAATATTAAAAATACTATCACTTCCAAATTTAAGGAAACATTGTGGGATAATAAGGAGCTTGAGGGGAAAAGGAAGCTAAGGTACTATCAGGAGGTGATCAAACCCAATCTCGCTAACCAGAATTATCTCTTTGTCTTGGCTAGTGCTAAGAAGAAAATGAACATTGCGAAGATAATAACTAACTCCCACAAGCTTTGAAGTGAAACTGGGCATTGGTCTATCACCAAAACAACACCCTGAGAATAAAGAATTTGTTAGTTGTGTGACACTAAGAGAATTGAAGATAAAAATCACTTTCTCTTGCATTGTCTAGCCTTCAGTCACATCCATTCCCATTTCCAAAACATGTACCAAACTTCCAACCTTCTTGACTTGTCTAACCAGGATAACTATAGTGATCTCATAACACTCCTGTCACTTCTTTTTTATTATAGAAATAATACTTTAAAAAGACTCAACTAATTTCTTTGATAGACCTCATCCGTCTCAGTAGACATTAATCATCATCATCATCATCATCATAAGATATATATATAATTTTTTAAATAATATTAATAAACAATTTTAATTATAAAATTTAATATTTTAAAAATTCAAATATCTATCATATAACCAATTATAAATAAAACATATTTTGTAAGTTAAGAAACAAATTTGAAACATATCCAAATAAAAACAGGAATGAATACCAATAACAGGAGAAATATATTTGAATGTAAAGATATTATTAATTTTCTTCATTTCTTGATTGGAAAAGATATGGTATATAACATTTAATATGACTACACTCATAAACCAACAAAAAAAGGATAAACATATGTTAATGTAAAAATATTATTACTTTTTCTAATTTTGTCATCGGAAAAAAGATATAAATTAAATAATAATTTTGTTGCTTACTATTTATTTGGTTGCTTCATTTTGATGAAGTAATCACCATAGCCGCTATCGCCCAAATTGGTCCAAGACATAAATTAACTAGCAATTGCACCAGATGTTGCAAAGGAAATGCTGTAAGGCATAAATTCAAGAAGAATAGTGAAATATAGAAGATCATTGAATATAAAAATTAGTAAAAAAATATAAAAATCAGTAAACAAAATGTCATTCAAAGCTAGAAGATAAAGAGAAATCACTTACATTATGCCAAATTACAAATTCTATAATCTTTCCAACATAAATTTCCTCTCAATCTTCAAAGATGCTTTTTCAAGTTCCAATAACAAATATTTAATAAAAAAGGTGCTCTTTTTCGATATTGAGTTGTATCATTTGATCAAAAGCTTATAGTCTTTTACCATTTGCTCTTAAGTTGATTCGGTTTTCCTTTGCTTGTCCTTGGTTAACTTCTTTTGGGCATTTGGATTGGTTAGTGACACATGAAGTTTATATTGAATTTTCTTTTTCAAAAATGAGAAATTTAAGAAGATCATTGAATATAAAAATTAGTAAACAAAATGCCATTCAAAGCTAGAAGATAAAGATAAATCACTTACATTATGCCAAATTTACAGATTCTATAATCTTTCCGACATAGATTTCTTCTCAATCTTCAAAGATGCTCTTTCAAGTTCAAATAACAAATATCTGATAAAAAAGGTGCTCTTTTTAAATATTGAACTGTGTCACTTGATCAAAATCTTATAGTCTTTTACCACTTGTTCTTAAGGTGATTGGATTTTGCTTTGCTTTTCCTTGCTTAACCTCTTTTGGGCATTTAGATTGGTTAGTGACACATGAAGTTTATATTGAAACTTTCTTTTTCGAAAATGAGAAATTTAAAATTTACCATTCGATGAACTAGTAAAGTTAGTCACTGACATAAAAAACTTTATAATGTTTTGTAGGAGAGAAGTGGAAGTTTTGTTGAGCATTGATTAAATAATTCTTTTAACTGATATAGAAATTTTAATTCACTATTCAAAGATACCATGGTGAACTCTTATGGTAGCATCCACGAGCTTTCCTTTATTCAACATGATATCCTGAGACAGGACTATGTATTTGACTATGAAGAGGCCTACAAATAAATGCAAAAGGATTTTTATGCCTTAGAAAGCAGACTCTATTCCGAAAAAGTGGAAAAAGCTTGTGAAGTGTGCATTTGATGTTGAGATTGTTTCCTTCCACACAAGTTTGGTGCATATTTTTTTCTCCTTTCATTGAACAATTTTCAATATTGAATTGCCTCACTCGATCAAAATCTTGAATCCTTCGACATTCTACCTGCACATAATTTGATCATGTACCTGCACATAAATTCAACATGAACCCATTTCATATTTCAAGTCTTCTATGATATCTATTTGCCCTAACTATGCCAAATTCTTACTAGTTACAAATCAAGCTTGCATACCTATTAAATCATTTTGTGTTAATTTGGATACAACCATCTTATATGCAATTTTACTGAGGAAATAATTTCAAACATAAGTGGAAAATTTCTAGTCTTCCTCTAATATCCATTTTCCTTAACATTGCTAAATTTCTATCAATTAGAACTCAAGCTCATTTTCCCTCCCAAATTATTTTAGACCCATCAAATGATTCTAAGTTAATTTTGTCACATCCATCTTATATGCAATTTTTCTAAGAGCATAATTTCTAATTTAGGTGGTAGGGACTAAGTTGCCCCACATCACTTGTTTATAGTTGTTGTCAAGACCAAAGAAGCTTTCCATCATTAATTAATCATTTCTAAATGTTAGAGCTCCAATGAATCTTGTGATGAAGGTCAACTCTAAGATATTTTTATGAATTAACTTTACATTGATAATCTCATACATAAAGCTAGTGTAAATTATCTTTTTAAAATCCAATTATCGCAACCTTTATCTTGTCAATGTTTATTGGTAGACATGTACAAGAATAAAAATCTTGGAGAATTGTTAGTTACTTCATGAGATAGGAGAGACACTACATCAACCCTTCATTTTATGGTATTAACCTTAAAAGTAATTTTATTTGTATAACAACCCCTCCCTGGCTCTAATCAACTAGGAATTCTAAAAAAGAAATCATTTCTAGCTTGTGCATGTCAATAAAATATAGCAAAAAAAAAGTTATATAATCAAATAAAAAGGATCAGTGACACTAATTATGTCTATGCCAACAACTTAGAGGAAGTTAATTCATATAAATATCTAGAAAAACTTCAACTTTCAACAAGATCTTAAGTGGAAATATAACAATGAGAAAATGAATAAATAATGATGGGAGGCCTATTTTAGTTTTGATAAAATTGAAAATAAATAAATGTTTGGTTTTAGAAGAAAAAGAAACTCTTTTTTCACACTCTCAATGCTATAGTTATCTTATATAGATGTGAAGTTTAGTAGCATCTCTAGAGAATTATAGAGGAATTGAAAAATGGAGAAGTGTTTTATAACTTATAATCTTGATATTAAAAGTAATATGTCATATCTCATCCCCTTATAGAAGTTTATATTTCCTCCATTGAGAGTATGGTTGTAGCTAGGAACCTTATGTACAATCAAAATACAATTAACATGAGAAATGAGAGGTTTCTTAAGATTGCTTCAAAATTCAGTCAACATTGGGGTTAGCACAAAGTTGCTAAGCCTTTGCTAAATTATCGTGAATAAATGAGGTAGTCATTTCAAAGAATATTGATGTCATTAAGAATACTCATCAAAATTACAGAGACTAAGGAAAAATTTTCTCCAATATTTATGAGCGTAAAAACAAATTGCTAAAACAAAAGAATTAAATTGTTATCATTTTCCATAAGGTTAGATAAACCAAAATTAGTCTTTATAGATGTTGGAAATCATTATCATCATCAAAAAACACCTTTTTTATTCTTAGCAGTAGTATTTACCTCCACCACTTATTCACCTTCAATGAGCCCAACCACATAATATATACACCAATACACATCTATCACCTTATATCAACCACCTCTCAATGACTTCATGAATAACTCAAGTACTAATTGAGAAAGTGTTGAAATAAAAGTGAAATCTTATAGTGGAGCATCAATTATTTAGAAAACAATGGTAACATGTTTTCCCTTCATAAGGAAATGATTGACATGGAAACATTTAAGAGGAAACAATGTTTTGGACAAATTATTACACTTACAAACTCTAATAGATGTTGAAAAATTTTCTAACCAACCTGGGGTTTTATCACCTAGCAAATATGACATATTATTTTTAACTTCAATATGGAAACAATCATATAGATGAATTTGCTGAAGAATACTTTGAACATGGTTAATACTGAATGATGGGAGACTAGACCGAAATGGGGACGCTCATATACTTAATGCCTATTGCAAGAAAAAGTAATACAGTGACCAAACATGAATGTTCATGGAAAATTTAATTAAAATGAAACAATAATATACTGAGCAAACATGAATGGAAAATTTACCGCAAGAACTTGAGGTTGGAAGGGCTGATGAACAAATAGACCAAGAGAAATGAAAGGGGAATAATCCTAAGAGAAACGAAAGGGGAATAAGCCTCAACGTTAAGCCATCGAGAAATTTCAGCAAGAATCAATTGTTTGATTACTTTAAACACCATAACTATTTATTTTCTCTTAACTAAATCAGTGGTTTGATTACTTTAAACACCATAACTATTAGTTTTCTCTTAACTATTAACTATTAATTCGATGGCCTAAAAATCTTCAATCATCCAACATTCCATCCAATGGTGCATACGTCTAACATTCCATCCATACTGGTACACAGTGGAGGGAGAATATTTAAATTAAATTCACATTAAATTTTTTATTTTATTTTTATAGAGTTTTTACTAATAAATATAACCCATATTGTAAAACATCTATTGATGCAAAACTATTAACAAACATCTTTAAATCACATCTTGATTCAAAATCATTAATAAACATCTTTAAAGTATTTTCAATATAACCTAATTTAAAATTAATATAAATTTATTAACTAATAATAAATATAAATGATATTCATATTCATATTTTTATCCTCTTTTATTATAGCAATAACATTTAAAAAATAAAAACTTATTTTCCTAATGAGTTATCTTCAATACAAAGATAATATCAACAAATTCACAGGAAAGAAATGAGCAAACTACTTTAAAGAAGCCATTACTGAAAATACATCTAAAGATAAAAGTTATTAGTTTAAAAAATTAGAAATATTTTACTTTATGAATACTTTAGACAAACACTTATTTTTAAGTACATTAAAGAACAAGAAATGATTAGAAATATGTTGAACTTATTCCATGTTTGATATGCTATTTATTTATATATATTATTTATAATGGTCAAAAAAATATGTTTTATATTTATATGTTTTTTTATTTAAAAAAATATTTTTTATATTTATTTAAATTAATTTTTTATATATTAAAATATTACATAATAAATAATTATTAAATAAAATAAAAAAAATCTTATCGGGAACAACATAACAAAATTTTCCCTTTATAATTATTATTGACATCATATCCTATTTAATTATGTTAAAATCATACGGAGATTATTATAGATAATGCCTGCATCCAAAAATTGTTGACGCCATCGTGGACACATTTAGAAAGGAGTCGTCTAACTAGGCAGAGGAATTGCCCGGATGGCTAAAAGTGGCCAGAATCTGGGCAAAAAATTTCAAAAAATCTTGTAGAGGCAGTGTTTGAATCGTGTTTTTGATGGTGGAAATGGATTCAGCACCATCGAAAATGTCTAGGACACCTAAAATTTTGAAGTTTAACAACTATAACTTGGATTTACAAAAATCCTTGCCGGATTTTCTCTAAATATGACTTGAATTCCCATAACATTCCGAGCAACTCCTCTACCTCGTTAGACTACGCGATTTAGAAATCCCTAAATTTAGCGAAGCTGCAAAATTAAAAACTTTGCTAAATATTCGGTTAAAGATTAGATGGTTGCATTGGAGGCTCACAAAGCTTTTCAATATCCAGCTAAGAATAAAAGTTTTCAGGTTCCCCACCGAGAAACCATCGGTGGTTTCAAAAACCATACCGATGTTGTTCATAGATTCCAAAAGTGGTATTGTGTGTGATAGCCATCTCATCTCACTCAAAACTCTCTGATCCCCTTTTCTCCGGGCATCATTTATAAAATCAGAGAGTGAAAAATTCCTTCTATTCTTGTCAAGGTTCTCGTTGCCATTCGCGCTTGCAATAGTGGCATCTTCAAATGCAATTTCTTCCCTATAAGTCTCCAACGTATTTGAAGTTGAATCTTGAACTTTTATAATCTACTCTTAGTCTCAGGCTGCATGCATAACCATTTTTTCATTCAATGTTTTTAATGTCTGACTATTGCATTTTTTCTCATTAGGCATCCTAAATAGAAGCTAGTTTCGCTCACCCTGGATATAACTGGGCCTTCAAAATCCCTTTTGTTTTGTTGTTCTCGAGCCTCTAGTTTCCATTCGCATTTAAAATAATTTCCTCTTCAAATGCAATTGTTTCCTTGTGCATCTTGGTATGTTGAAGTTCAGTTTTCAGCTTTTCTATTTTTTTTCTTGATATTAGAGTGCATGCAGAAAACCATTTTCTATTCAGTTTAGGAACATATTTTTCTTTTAACATTTCATCCTAGTTTGTATTAGAATTAAAAATGAATTAGGTCTGAAAAAAGAACATTAAAATTTATTCTTTCTTGTGTGACTATGAGATTCTTTTTCACCAGGGTTACTGAAAAGACGGTGGTTTTGCTCACCTTTGATATACATGCCTTCAAAATTTCTTTTCTTTGTTCTTAGGGTTCTCGCAACCATTCTCATTTGCTCACCTTTGATATAGAGATCTTCAATAATCCCTTTGGTTGTTCTCAGGGTTTCATCTCAACAACTACAACATCACTGCTTGTCAGTGTAATTATCAGGTGGTTTCCACTGCAAACTAGATACAAAAAATTTATTTAAAGTAGAATGCAATGATATAAAACTCAAAATCCTTGAATTTCATTGTATTTTGGAAGTAAAAAATCTCAAATGTATTATTCTCTTAACCTGCAAAAAGATACCCAAATACAGAATATGCGAAGAAAGATACCCAGAACATAGAATAGTGAGAGACAACAGCAAATATTTTATTATTCAGAAAGCAATGTTCACTGGCCTCTTTGAGGGGGCAACCTCCAATAGAGCAGAGCTCGATACAAAAATAAGACACGATGCTCCTCGCAGGGAGTCTCTATCCTTTATATATGACTCATACATGCAATACCAAGGATAAATACCATGGGTTTTATTAATACCATCTATCTAATACTACGACCCATTTGCAACTAACTGTGGTCCCGTCATTAATTGCGGGTTAACCACTTACAATTATTAATATGGGCTTTATTGACTCTTGACTATGACTCGATCCCATTACATAAATAAGGGGGTTAGGGTGGGACCCTAACATGCCCTCCCCCTTAAGACTAGCCTTGTCCTCAAGGCTAAAGCTGTGGAAACTGCTGAAGAATAGTGACTGGTTCCCAAGTTGCATCTTCCGGAGAGGTGTCTTTCCACTTGACGAGGACTTCCCTAATCATGCAGCCCCGCAGGTGCCTGTCTCGTGTGTTTAGGACCTGTTCAGGTTGGAGCCAGATTGACCCTTCTTCGTCCAATTCAGGTAGGCTGGTTTGAATTCTGCAATTGTTCCAAATCACTTTCTTGAGGCATGATACATGGAAAATTGGATGGATTTTTGCAGTAGGTGGCAAAGCCAACTTGTAAGCCACTTCTCCAATGCGCTGAAGTACTTCATATGGTCCGTAGAATTTTGGAGATAGTTTCTGACAACCCTTGTCTTTGAGTGATGTTTGCTTATATGGTTACAGCCTCAAAAAGACCTGATCCCCTTCTTGAAATTGGCGCTCTGAGCGATGCTGGTCTACCTATTGCTTCATGCGGTTTTGAGCTTGATGAATATTCTCTCTATGATGGGTGAGCATGGTTGCGCGGTGTTGTAGGAGTTGATCCACTGCTTGTACCTTTGAGCACCCCTTGATATAAGAAGTAGGGGAAGGAGGGAGTTGACCATATACTGCTTCATAGGGAGTCAGTTTGGTGGTGGCATGATAGTTGGTGTTATACCACCATTCAGCCAGAGGTAACCACTGTACCCAAAGATGTTGCTTTTTTGAAGTGAAACACCTAAGGTAGGTTTCCAGACATTTGTTGACGGCTTCAGTTTGACCATCCGTTTGCAGATGATAGGAAGTACTGAGTTTTAGTTGAGTGCCTTGTAGCCTGAAGAGTTCCTGCCAAAAATTACTGGTGAAGATCGGGTCGCGATCGGACACAATAGAAGTGGGCATGCCATGCAATTTGAAGATCTGATCCATGAAAGATTGAGCGACCAAAGTTGGTGTAAACGGGTGGGGTAGGGCGCAGAAATGAGCATACTTCGAAAGTCTGTCCACAACCACCATGATGACTGACTTGTTTCCTGACTTTGGAAGACCTGTAATGAAATCCATAGAAACCTCCGTCCATATTGATGCCGGGATGGGCAATGGTTGTAATGTGCCTGGTGTGTTGACAGTCTCCCCTTTGTGGCGTTGACAGACATCGCATTCTGCTACGAAAGTAAGGATGTCCTTTTTCATGCCTGTCCAAAAAAATGATCTTCTGGTGCGAGCATACGTCTTCTGAAAGCCTGAATGTCATGCAATGGGGGATGAGTGAAATTATGCCAAAATGCGACTTTTGAGGGTGGATGTTGGTGATATTACAATTCTGTCCCTGTAGCGAAGAATCTCATCCTGCCACGAGTAGCCCTTGGTGGAATTTGGATCCACCTGCAATTGAGAAATGAGTTAGGAGAGCCCGGGATGTGAAAACCATTCCCTGCGAGCCTCTTCAATCCATTCTGGAATGGGGAGGGAAATTGCTAGCAGAGTACTTTCCTCCTCAAATTGGCAAGATAATGCATCTGCTACACTATTGTCTTGCCCTTTCTTGTAAATGATCTCATAATCATATCCCAGCATTTTGGCGAGCCATTTATTCTGTTGTGGGAAGGATAGGCGTTGCTCCAAAAAATATTTAAGACTGTGATGGTCTGTGCAGATTTGGAAACGTCGCCCCAATAAGTAAGGTCACCAGGTCTCTACTGCATGTAAGATGGCCATCATTTCCTTCTCGTAGGTAGATTGGCCCAGATTCTTCCCACTTAGTTGTTGGCTTGTGAAGGCCAAAGGTCGCCCTTCCTGCATTAAGACCGCCCCAATACCCATACCCGAAGCATCACATTCAATGACAAAAGATTTGGTGAAGTCAGGTAGTGCTAAGACTGGAGTGGAACACATGGCATTTTTGAGAGCTGCAAATGCCTATTGTGCGTCCTCATTCCAGAAGAATGATTTTTTCTTCAGGAGTTGAGTGAGGGGCTTCACTATGCGACCATAGTTGCGGACAAATTTACGATAATAGCCTGTGAGACCCAAAAATCCTCTCAAGCTCTTCAAGGTCTTAGGTTGAGGCCAATCCTGCATTGCCTGGATCTTTTTGGGGTCCACCTTGACACCTTCACGCCCCACAATGTGGCCCAAATACTCAACTTCTTCCATTCCAAACGAACACTTGGACATCTTGACAAATAATTTATGCTTGTGGAGCAGTTGCAAGAGTAGATCTACATGCTGAGGATGTGCGGCCCAAGTGCAACTATAGATGAGGATGTCATCGAAGAAGACAAGGACAAATTTCCTGAGATATGGTTTGAGAAGGTGGTTCATAAGGCTCTGAAAAGTAGAGGGGGCATTACAAAGACTGAATGGCATGACCAGGAACTCATAATGGCCTTCATGAGTTCTGAAAGCAGTCTTTGGAATTTCGACCTCCTTCATGCGAATTTGGTGGTAGCCCGAGCGAAGATCCAGCTTAGTGAAGAATTGAGCCCCATTAAGTTCATCCAGCAAATTGTCAACCACAGGGATGGGAAATTTATCTTTGACTGTCAACTTATTGAGGGCCCTAAAGTCTGGACACATCCGCCACTCCCCATCTTTCTTGAGCACCATGACCACTGGTGATGAATAAGGACTAATGCTGGGACGAATGACACCTGCTTCCAAAAGTTCCTTGATTATTTTTTCTATTTCATTCTTTTGGGTGAACGGATATCTGTATGGGTGCACATTTGGGGGCTGGGCCCCTGGAACCAAGGTGATGCTATGACCATGTTCCCCTCTCGAGGGTGGAAGCTCATGAGGCTTGTCAAAGATCGGCAGATGGTTATTTAAAATCTGTTGCATCTCAGGATGAATCGGCAGAGACTTGGTTTCGACTGCCTGGATGGCATTAAATTGAGCTATAACTCCATGATGGCCCTTTTTTAGCAATTTTTCCATCCTATGCGAGCTGATGATAGAGGGAGCTCCCGCCTGGAGTCCACGGAGGGTATGTGTGGAGTTGTTCTGCTTAAAACTCATATATAACTCCTGGAAATCCATTGTGATTGGCCCAAGAGTGCGAAGCCATTCAGCACCGAGGACAATGTCGCACCCTCCCATGTGTATGGAAAACATGTGGGTCTTCAACTGATAATCCCCCATTTGAAGTTTGACATTTTCACAGTGGCCTTCACATTTCATTGTGCCCCCATCCGCAATTTGGACTTGGAAGTTAGAAACTGCTCGTACAAAACAATGCACTGCTTCCGCGACTTTTTGATGGATGAAATTATGTGTACTTCCACTATCAATCAAGACTACTACTGGGCGATGTTTAATAAAACCTCTGATTTTGAGAGTTTGAGGTGAAGAAATCCCTGCCAAAGCATGCAGCGAAATAACTGGTTCGTCAGGGACATTGTCCTTTTGGTTGTCCTCTTCTACCGCCTCATGTTCCTCCAGTGGTGGATCTTCCTCCGATGAGCTGTAATCAGTGGCATCAATTTGAAAAAATTTGGGCTCCTTGCATTTATGACCTGGGGAGTATTTTTCATCACAGTAGTAACATAATCCTTGCTTTCTTCTTTCAGCCATTTCTGCAGGTGACACCTTTTGAACCTTAAGTGTTTGAGTCGTGCTGTGAGCCTGTGGGGGGCGACCCTTAGCGGTGAAATTTGGGCGACTGTACTGGGTTGCTAACGCACGTTCCACGTTACGAGCTACCTTACAAGCCTCCGTCCATGTGGGAGGGTGGTGCAGTAAGACGTGGGCTCTTATGGCTTCTTTAAGACCGCTGATAAAACATTCCGTGTAGAACACATCTGAGAGACTCTTAGTGCGGAAGGCTGTAATATATTCATCCACTGTGCCAGTCTGTCGGAGCTTAGTAAGATGACCCAAAAAAGAAGATTCCTGGTCAAAGCGTTCTGTAAGAGCTTTTTTGAAGGAGTTGCAAGTCCTAAAAGGTCCATTGCAACGTTGATGCCATTCCCACCATTGCCACCTTTCATTGTCCAAGTACATGCTCCCCACCATAAGCTCAGTCTCATTATCTAAGATGTTATTCAGATTGAAATACTGTTCCATTTGTGCTATCCATGCTGCTGGGTGAGAACCATCAAATTTATGCATATCCAACTTGGGAGGTCGTGGACGGGATTGTTGGTGGGGGCCCCCGAGGTGAAGAGAGTGGCTAGACTCACCCTCACTATGTCCATTGCCAATATATGCCTCCTCATGGGCTTCCTCCTTTCCCGTCGGGATTATGCTCGGGATCATGCTATTTAGTCGGTCAAGCTGAGGAGGGAGTGCAAGGATTATTCAAGTTTGTCCATCCTTTCATTGGCCATAGCTTGAGCTCTAGTTTCTACCATGCACCGACCTGATGTTCTTGAAAATTGGGACCGCCTAATTTTTTTTTTTCACTAAGAATTGAATGGTACCATTGTGCTCAGCTCGTCGTCCTGATTCTGATGGGCTAGATCGCCAAATCCTCAAAATGTCAATGCTACCAAAAGTCCTGCAAAAATTATACCCCGCTATAGGAACCCCACACAACTACTTAGATCTGGTGGATCTGAGAGATCTGAATGGAGGATCAGATAGCTCTGGGCGGCGGAACAGACTGCTGCTGCGGATCTGATGGATCTAATAGATCGGAATGGCTGGTCTACTAACTCGGAACTGTGGGACTGATGTCTGCTGTTGCTGCACCTCTTTGCGCGCTGATCTGGCAGAGATGGTGCGTGATCCCCAGATAGAAAAGGGAACTATGGTCTCGAGGAGTGTTAGGTGCTACAGATTGCAATATACATAAGGGTCTGACAGTAGTACTCGACCCAATGTCTCAGGGCTCTAACTAAGGAGGATCAACCGTACCCTTAGCCATACAATCCGACTACCTTATCGTACGGGCGAGTAATCTCTCTGAGTGCTGTTCTCGGTGTACTGTAGCAGCAAGACAGTCGATGGTTTATCTATGGCGAGGTTGCAGAGGAGCTAAGGGGCTTCCGATATACCCAGAAGGTACTTGGAAGACAGTCCGTACACGGTTCTGTCTAATGCGCTACTACTCGAAGGGGTACCCACAGGGGTTACAAGGGAGTCCAACAAGCGTGACCACCTCTTGTATTTCCTGCGTGCATGCCTCCCCAAATCCGCAAGTTTATGTGCTCAACAACAAATCCCGTGGTTTAAAGACGCTGGAACACGTCTCTAGCCAAAAAAAATTTTTTGCTAAGAAATGGAGATCCCACTGGCCTTGGAAAGTGCTCTGATACCACTTGTTATGCCCTTAACTTGCAAAAAGATACCCAAATACAGAATATGCGAAGAAAGATACCCAGAACATAGAATAGTGAGAGACAACAACAAATATTTTATTATTCAGAAAGCAATGTTCACTGGCCTCTTCGAGGGGGCAACATCTAATAGAGCAGAGCTCGATACAAAAATAAGACACGATGCTCCTCACAGGGAGTCTCTATCCTTTATATATGACTCATACATGCAATACTAAGGATCAATACCATGGGTTTTATTAATACCATCTATCTAATACTACGGCCCATTTGCAACTAACTGTGGTCCCGTCATTAATTGCGGGTTAACCACTTACAATTATTAATATGGGCTTTATTGACTCTTGACTATGACTCGATCCCATTACATAAATAAGGGGGTTAGGGTGGGACCCTAACAAAATGCCTGTAAGATATTTTAAATGGCAAGTTAATAAATTAGCATATTGGTAGGTGCTTTCACACTTCAAACCAGATAAACATTAAAATTACTTAAAAAAAATCCATCATACAAATTTACTCAAAACCTTGGAATTTCGTTGTTTATAGCAATAAAAGAGGAAAGCATTGGTTTACCGTTTAATCCATTAAACCCTCCGCTCTACCATTGAATCAAAGTTGTATGTTGTAGAACCCTCTGCCTCAATTAAAGACTCGACCTATGCTGTAGTAAATTCCTCTGCCTCAATTAAAGATTCGAGGTCTGCTGTAGTCGAGAAAAAGCACGGAAACGTGTGAGAAATCCTGCAAATGGCTGTGAAGAGTGTCGCAAAGGCGTGAGAAATTGAAACAGTTGAAAATGGACAAAGTTTCTCTCCTCGGTGATGTCTATCAAAGATCTTTGTTCCAAGTAGTAGGATTTGGAGTATGAGCAGATTGAATAACATCATAACTGACTAATACCTGTGAAAAATCAATCTAATGGTCTAAACTATTTTAATCCTCTAACATCAAAATCAACGGCTCAGAAGGGACAAGTGGCCTGGGAGTGGAGTTATTCTCAGAGGGAACACCTTATGGCATGAATTTTAATATTGGTGCTTACTATTTATTTGGGTTGCTTCATTTTCATGAAGTAATCGACATAGCTACTATTGCCCAAATTAGTCTAGTGTGATAAAGTTGGAAGAGTAGATACCCCAAACTCAATATTTTCTTTGTAATTTATGTTGGCTTTATTCTTCATAATCCCGCCAAAGAGAAGAATTAGGAGGAGAGTTTGTGGCAGGGATTCCATATGTCTACGCAAGAATTCATCCAAGACTGTGTCTCCTCCATCATGTCCTCATGAAATGAAATTATTTTAATGTCCACAAGGCTAAAAATAACTTATGGAATAGATTGCTTCTCCATCTGTTTCTTGTATTCGGCCCTTTTCCTGTGAAGTCTCACAATAAATGCTCCTAGATTCTCGACAAACCCCTCGCTAAATATATTATCCCAAGAGCTAGCTGCAGGAATATCTACATAACTTTCCCTGCTGTCTTTGAAGCCCTCACATTCTAAAATGAAATGATTTTCTATTTCCACTTTTCCGGAAGAGAAAAAATACATACTCTTTCATCCCACACTTCTTTTGGCATTTTCCAGCTCTCTCTTTCACAACGAAGTTGATGATAATTAGTTCTTAATTGAGCAATAATAATTTTGTCTCTCCAAGAAATATTGGCCCCTATGTACTCTTTTTTTGATGATTATGAGTGGGATTAAACTCTTCAATATAGTACTTCTTCTTTCTCCCTAACTCCTTCTCCCAAGTACGTTTGTGGAACTTATCCATAAAAAAAGTTTTTATCTCTTTAATGTTTGTGGGACACATGCTCAAGAAAATACCCCATTTATTAAACCATTTGTTATTTTTCCTCATCCAATTCTTCTTTATTTTGAACAATATATCATTAAACAGAACCTTAGGACATCTACCCTCTTCCGTTTTCTCAAATTTTTTAAAATACCTTATGACTCGCACCATAGCAATTGCTTCAATAGGAGTAGCCCTTGTTTCACTTAACAAGATAGCATAAGGAACTGCACTTTTAATTTTGAATGTGTTTGTAATCAAAAGCTTCTGAATTTTCTCAATTTGTTTCCACTACATCTCAGATATACTGTTGGCCCACAGTTCCCAACTGTAGAGAATCACTAGAGTCACTAAAATCCCAAAAAGAGTTAGAGTGATTTTCCAGTCCCATAACTCTGCCCCTCTACATTTGTTTTGAAAAGCATAAAATGATTACCAACCCCCCAAAGTTATTTTCTTCATACAACCATCCCAACTTAGATTTATGTTGAAGTCAATTCCGAGGTATTTGTAATCTGTAGCTTCTTCCAGAATGTTTCCTTCAAAGTGGAACTTATGATGGTTATGCTTTCTTTTGTTAGAGAAAACCACTACTTTTGTTTTGCTAATATTGACTTGCATCCCCACCCTTCTAGAAAATTTCTCAAGGGAAAGTAAGTTCTCTTGAAAACCAAGAACAGATTTAGCAATCAATATAAGGTCATCTACATACAAAAGAAGCCTTATAATGAACTTGCCCAAATGGATATCATCACCCCCATGCGAATTTAACCAATTTTCAAGTTTGTCGATATATAAACCAAAAAGGGTAGGAGACAATGGAAAACCTTGCTTGACCCTGATATCGCTTCTAAAACTTTTAGAAATTCCCGCTAAAGTTATAATTTTGAATTTCACCTCTTTATACAACCTATGCACAATTGCTCTAAAAAATGTTCGGGAACCCCGAGTTCCTCCGTTTTGTGCCAAAGCTTATCCCTAAGATCCGTGTGAAAGGATTTTCTGAAATCAACAAAGCAACAAAGGGCTTCTTTCTTTTTCTCCCAAACATTTTCAATGATGTGCCTTAAAGTTATACCATGATCAACTATGGAATGTTTAGGTCTAAAACCTGCTTTCCCTATAGCATGTTTATCATTTTCTTCTGCCCACTTTTTGATTTTATTTTCTAACATGCTTCCAAATAACTTTGCAAACAAGGGGTTTATCATTATGGTCCTTTAGTTGGAGGGATTATTGATTTCACCACTCTTGAAAAGAGGTATTTCCAGACTAGTTGTCCAATCTGTGGGGAACCCCTGTTGTATGATGTTGTTGAAAATTTTTGTAATGTGAGGTGCAAGAATTTTTAAGCCCCACTTTAGATACTCTTCTTTTAGTTCAACTAAGTCTTTTACTTTTCCAGTGCCCAACTTCTTGATACCCATCTCTACCTCTTGCACCGTAAAGAGTTGTGTATCATTGTTAACCAAGGGAGGAGGGTCAACCTTGGGATCCTGCTCATAAAGTTGTCTTGCGTAGGTGAACCATTTAGAAGTTGTAATGTTGTTTTTAATTTGTACCTTTCTCAGTTGGAGAACCTTCCAAAATAATTTGGGGTTATTTTTCCCAAGGAAGATTAGTTCTTCTCTCCTCGAAACCATGAAATCAACCTTTTTCTTTCTTAATATCTACTTGTAAGCTTTGAGATTTATGTTATCCTTGTTTGACTCTTTCCATATTTTCCTGGCCTTTTTTCATTCCTCATCAAACCAAGAATTAACCAGAAAGCAATTTGTTTCGGACTTTCTATTTTTATCTCTTTTGCACTCCGCACTGCAAGTGCGCTTTGAATTAAATATGTTAATTCATGACCATGGAGGTCGTGAAATGATATTTTCTCCTACTTGAAGAGCCTTTATAGCATTATTTTGAAGGTATTACCATTTTCTAGAGTCAAAAGAATTCTACCCTTTAGGAGATTTGTTGAACACGCTGTGTTTTTGACCCTAATTGCTTCTTTTTGGTCCAAGAGAAACTTAAATAAATTATCTTGTGATTTGATTTTAATTCCCAAAGTTGATCTCCAATAAAAAATTCCTCCATTTTCTCACACAAACTATGTGAGCAGATTACATAATTTACTACACTTGCTCCATTGTAAGTATTGCAAGTGAAATTACCCGACTTTTCCTATCTAGTCAAACTATTACAAATGACTACATTGAAATCCCCACACGGAGTAAGAAATTGTTCGCCAAAGAGATTGCAACCTTTGTCCTCTGAAATTATTTCCCACTAATGATTAATCTCTTCTGTAAGCCAGATAGGGTCACGGTGTTTTTTAGAACAAAGAATGCTAGCTTTCTCACTTGGAGTCCTAGAATTGAAATCACCCACTATAAGGACTTCACCTAGCTAAGAATATGTTGCAATATCTTCTTTTAGGATTGTAAAGGGATCTTTGTGGTCAAACCATCTACTTTTCTAGATTTTTGAAACTTGCAACGAAAAATAGCATGCTACAAATCTGATGTGATTTCCATTTTTTTATATTTTAAACAAGACAAATTGTTTATTTGTGTCTTCTTTTTCTAGTTGAATGAAACGACCTTATTTTTATCTCACTAATACCATAATACCCCCATGTCCTTTTCCATTCCCTTCTTCTTATTCCACACTGCCATCTTCCAGCACCCTTAAAAAAAGGTGTCTTGCACCCTTCATTCTCATGTGTCTCTATGAGGCAAATTATGTCTCTATCTTCCACAACAGGTCCTAATCCAAGTCCTTGTATCCATGGGTAACCCCTGAAGTTACAACAAACTGATCCTAAGGAAACATGGGTATGGCTTGATTGCTATTTTTTTTGAAATGCAAGACTCATAGTTGAGTCATTGTCCCTTCTTGCCCATACTGACCTCGCTTCCTGATTTCCTGCTAAAGAGTTTGTTGCCTCTTCTTTGTTATCATCTTGCTACCTTGTTTTGGAAGGGGGTCCAAATCACGTTATCACAACTTTACATTTATAAATCCATGCTCTCGTTTCCTCATCTCTTGTTGCCCTAACCTTTGAAATTTACTACCTCATTTCCTCTTGTTGGCTTACAGTTAAATATTTTTTTAGAAAAAAACGAGAACCCCTCAAGAACTGCTTCTTGCTTAGAATGATATATTTATCATGCAAGCTAGGCATGATGAATTTTATGCGCCTCGCTCTCTCACCATTAAACTTACCTACTCTCCATGCTTGGCATATTTGTTCTTGCCATAACAGCTTGCCTTTCAAGAAGTCTCTTGCAAGGTCAAGAGTACATTCATTTTTCCCATAGCCTTTCACTGCTTTAATAATTATGTTTGCTGCTCTATATTTTGTTTCCCTACTTTCTCTATCTTGTATTTTTCCAACCCAAATGTTTTCTTTGCCTATTAGCACAATTACTAATAACTTGCGTCGAGGTTTTGGAAACTTTTTTTGAACCTCCTTTCCTTTCTTCTCTTGTTGTCTCCTCATGGTTGCCTATTTGGGCAACTAATTTCCCTTTATCTTGGAATGGTTTTGCATTCATCACCTTTTTACTCTCCACTACAAATTTCTTCATGTTTTGCACATCCACCTTCATGTGCTTCCATTCTATCTTCCCTATCAGGGGATCTTCCTATAGCAATGCCACTTGCTCCTTCAAAACTGTATTTCTTTCTTCTAAAGCCATGTTTTCAGCTATTATTACATGAATTGCATGATCTCTTTCCTGCTCTTTACCTTCTAAAACCTCCAACATCATTTTTGCACTTAACAATTCTTTCACATAAGGATCAGATGACCAAGTGAACGATGTAGATGCGAGACTATAGAAGATAGAATAAATGAAGCGAAGCTCTAAACCACTGGAGTTTGGTAACTCAATCTCTTTATTTACATCTTTCACAACTAATTCAAAGGGGAAACCCTTATTCCGATTGAATATTATTGTAACCTACTTGATTGTTTGGGCCCACTTTTCCATCCTCGTTTATAGAGATAGTCGTTTCCATTCATTATTGGAATGGTTTAAATATTTATTGTACTCGATAGACTGGTTTGAATTATGCATAATGGAAGCGTGGCATGGATGTCCTCATCAAACGTTTTATATAAATTATATTTTTTTTATCTCCTTTGTCACAGGCCATATGAGTGAGAAATTTATGTTTTTGTAAATTATTTTTAATGATTGCATTTTTTATTTAAAATTTAAAAAACTATTATTATTAATTTATGGGTAAGTTAGAACTAAACATAAAATTATAACTATTAATATTATTTATAAATTTATTTGTTATAAATATTGTACTGGTTGTTAGTTATTATTTTAGAAAATCCACTGAAATAAATCTTATATTTAAAAAATTACTAATTTTAAAATTAATATTATTTTGAATATTATCTTTTCATAAAATTCTATTTTTCAATTTTTATTGTTGTTTTTAGAATCTTTTTCTACACTCTATTATAGGAGAAGTTTAATTCCTTCAATGCTCAACTTGTAATTGACACATGTCCCTTTTAAAATAAAAATGACATTATAACTTAGAGGATGTGGTCAACAATTTTTTTTCAATCTCAGCTATAAATAAAATATTTTGATGTTCATATCAAATAACATAATGTTATATCAAATTTAAAAACGATAAAGTGTGTGTGTGTGTGTGTATATATATATATATATATATATATATATATATATATATATATATATATATATATATATATATATATATATATATATATATATATATATATATATATATCACAGTGCATTCTACAACCCAGTATGAGGAAGATGTATATCAAGTTGACACTACTCTCATTGTGTTCGTTCAGTTTGTTGTTGACTAGAAGATGTGGTAAAAAAATTCCACTGTCACTCTCAACCATAAATAAAATATTTAGATGTTAATGTGAAATAACATAATCAACTTTTAAAAAAATTATATATCTCTATATATATTCACCTTTGAGTATAGGTAAGATGTATAATTCTTATACTTTTTAAAAACATTTCAATACGGGACTTAAGTAAACTATTTAAATATCATAATAACTAATTATGATAAATACATTCTTTTAAGGGGATGGATCCCCAACGACCTTTGTTGTTTTTCGAAGGCCACTCACAATTGGCCATGTGTCTTCTAAGATGACCAACCTTTCATTTCTATCTAGCCATTGTTGACAGACCCTCATAATATGAAGAAGGCGTTCACATTAATTTGCAACCTATCTCTCCTTATCTGAATCGCTCTCTGATGACTCGCTTAGAGTTAGTCTCTCCCAAGTTGGTTTAAACAACTCACTTAACGTCATCCTATCCTTATCCTTTAGTTCATCCTTAGTTGGTTTAAATAGCTCTCTTAACACCAACCTATACTTATCCATTACAAGAAACTTGCTTAAAATCGGACCATTCTCATCTTCCTTAGTCATCTCGCTTAGAGTTGGTCCATCCTTATTGAGTTCAAGGAGCTCTCTTCAATCCATCTCATCCTCATCTTCCTCAAAAAAAATACGTTGATCTAGTTTGTCCTCATCCACCTCAAACAACATGCTTAGATTTTGTATATCCTCATCTAGCCCATGTGCTAGTGAAAATCATTCTGTGATGAATTCTTTAATAAATTTGAAATCATCTAATTTTCTTGCACTGATGGGAAAATCCTTTGCTACCTACTCTTTTGCGACAATCAATAATTCTTGTTCAAATTCCTTCAATACAATATCCACAATTTCTTGCAAAAAGTCCCAAAGGTCACCGGAAAGAGAAAACAAAGTCATTCAGGTTCACAAAAATATAGAACATAAATTTATACATCAAACACATTAATGAGAAATGAGTAAAGCATGTAGTTGTTGTTCCTTCATTTTGTAGAACTTGCCTTTAAGAAGTGAGACATCCAAGAGCGCTTTCTTCCATTTTTTTTTTGTCTTTTCCATCGTGACTCTTTATTTGTGCTTTTGAAAGGCTTTCTGATAACATTATTTGTTAATGTAATGAAGAGTGATAGGTTCAATATCATAGAACACTAGGGTAAGCTTTTGTTTGGAACCCAAAATGGAAACCAATTCAAACAAGCACCATTTTGGTTCAGCATAATGTTCCGAAAAAATGGCGACATGAATGTAGGCACTTTTAATGACTGCTTTGATTATAGTTGAGACATCAAATAAACATTGAATCTACTTTTGATTGAGAAAGACTTGTAGTCTGCAATCATTACTTTTGAATAGATTATATATGACATTGGCAAGGACCTTATTGACATCAATTTCCCTGTGATATATGAATATTCAAAATTGCAACTCTCGTTTTATATCCATTCTAAGTATCCCTACAAATAGAAATAGATATGGTGTCATATCAAAGTTGGGGGCACATTCCAACTGTGAGAGAGATTGATGAAGCAATGAGAAATTATTGACAAAAGTTGGAAAACGGTCATGATAGTATTTAAGGAAATATACCAAAACAAATTAGATAGGGAGTGATGTAGTTTGATTATTTTTAATTTGAAAGTCATATATGATGACTCAAGCAATTGAAATAATAGGAGAACATCTATTACAATAAAGAAATTAAGCATTCGAAAGCCTATGGGGAAGTTGAAGCACTTACAACGAATTGTGATAAGGTCATTCTAAAAAAATTGCCATAAGAATTTTGTACTGAAGTATTTAAGAGCATTGGACTTAAGAATATGCTCAGAAATGAAGTCGTTGCCTAAGTACTTTCGTAACTTACCCAATATCTAACAGATTGTCTTGACAAACTGCAATAAATTGGATATGTTGCCAAATTCTTTTGGAAATTTGAAAAATTCCAACAAATTGAGTTGTTTGAGTGTTAAGCTTTGAAGAGGCTTCCAGATTCCTTTGGTAAGTTAAACAATATCCAACAGATTCAATTGATTATGTGTCAAGATTTTAATAGCTCACCAGATTCCTTTAGTAATTTAACCAAACTCCAATAGATTCAACTATCTAATTTCCAAACTTTGATGGGGCTTCCATAATATTTTATAATTTAACCAACCTCCTACAAATCAAGTTTTCATGGTGCCTCACTCTAGAAAGGTTTTGAAATTCCTTTTGTAAACTAATTAAACTACAACATCTTGATTTGGAGTCTTGCATTAATTTAACCATGTCAAGTGAAATACAAGGAAATATAAAGACACTTTATTATTTAAATCTCTCTAACTGTAGGAAAATTGAAGTGTTCCCTCCATAGGTGGTGCATCAAATGTTGCTTACAATGGTATATATGATAGGAAAAAATTTAATAGAACTACTAAGTGAAATTGGAGGTTAAGCAATTTGGAAGTTATAGATGTAGGCCCTTTGTTGGATACACTACCATATGTAACTTAAAGAACTTATAGAAATTTCATCTTTCTGTATATAAGGAAATGAAATGTTTTTTGGGTTCGTTGGGTGATCTAAAGGACTTGAAGGAAGTGCATCTACATAAATGTAAGGAAGTGAAATGTTTGCTACCTTCTCTTGGATTGTTGGCCCAGTTGACTGAGTGGGGGGGTAATTGATTATCCAGTGATACACAAACCTATATTTGAGGAGGTGAAAGGATAAAGAGAATAATTGAGTGATTCAGAATCTTCCATTTACAACTACATACTTCCATGGCTCCAACTGTCAGAGGTTGCAGGGAAAAGGATATAAAAGGTATCATTTGATGAAGGTGTTTTCTTCAACCTTTGTGATCCTACAATGTCTTATTGTAATAATGTCTAGGAGGTTGGACATTTCCAGCTACACTTGTAGATTTATCATTTAGGGTTTGTGATAATTTGATAAAAATATCTATGATTTGTTGTCTTCCAAAACATCAAACGATTACAATTGTTTGTTGCAAGAAATTGGAGGAGTTGCGATGTATGGACTTATTGTTATCTTTGAGGTATTTGAACACTAATTTGTCAAAACATGCACTTGTATTCATACAATTTGCGAGATATGTACTATGTTCTGCTATGAAAATAAGATGATATCAAGCTGAAATATATGAGAAGAATTCAACTCTAAAACCATTTAGGAATCCTCATCTTTTTCATTAATCATTGTATAAATTAGATTTTAAGTTTATTGATCGTATGTATGCATTTGAAATGAACTATTTCATTATGAATTTCCCATTTGATATCACCGACATTTCTTTAATTAAGTAAAGAAGTAAGGAAAATACTTCTTGATGTATCATGATTAAACATTTAATCCATCATTAAATGTTGGAGCTAGATTTTAAGTTAAGGAATTGTATATATGCATTTGTTATATGTAATTGAAATAAATGTAGAAATTAGATTTTCAGTTAAGGAACTATATATATGCATTTGTTATATATAATTGAAATGATATCTATGATTATTCCTTTTTCATTTGATACAATAATATTTTTTAATTAAATAAAGAAAAAATTTCAAAGACATGTCATGATTAATCTATTTAAAATGGTGAGTTATGTTTATGTATTTCGTAGAAGTTGGTGAATGAATTCCCATTTCAATTTTGGGAAAGAAAATGTAAGCAAAGTTACATTGGAGTTATATGAATGCTTTTACTATAAAGAAAATTTATAGAGGTACTTTGGATGTTGGAAATTTTATTTTACTTATTAAACAATGATAGTTGGTAGTTCAACATTGAAACAATGATAGTTAGTAGTTTAACAAAGTTATAACTTAGAACCACTGAAATGCCCATGGATCAAACTTAGAACACCGGGGAAAGCTACTCATAAGCCATTTGGTTCATCAATTAGTCATCTCCAACATTGTCTCATATTGTTGCAACTCTCAACATTGTTGCTCTTGTGGCCTTGGTGTCCTACCAAGTATTTAACTCTTCATAGTTTCCCCCAGTTTCATTTCCTCCAATCCTAGAACCACTTTTCTTATTATAACTACTCAATTTGATGCAATGGATCTTCTATTAAATGCAATCCAACCATGGGATTGCAAACAAGTGTAATTAATAGACATTAAATTACAGGATAATAATAATAATAATAATAGAAACTCCTATTTGATACTCTCATTAATTGTGTTATCTTACATAGATGTGAAGTTTGGGGATGAAGTGTATCTAGAGAATATTGAAGAAGGAAAAATAAAATAAAAAAGAATTTGATAACTTATAATCTTATTATTAGAAACTTTTACACCCTATCCTATCCTCTTCATATAAGCAAGCCTTTCCCTCATTGAGTGCATGCCTAATATGATTGACCTAATTATTTGAGGCTAATGACATATTGTGTTTTTTAATATTCAATGCAAAAATCTAACCAAGTTATCAAATTCCAAAAAATGAATCCTATGATTCTATTGAATCAACAAATTCATAACGTTAGCATGCTATGTGATACAAAGGTTCTCACATTCATTGACCTTAGTGTAGGCTTCCAGAAGAGTCTTTTTATTAAAATGAATTAGGTCTTTGCAAATTCTCAAACTTCTTTTGGATTCATTGATATCACTTTTGTCCATATTGGGATGATTTTCTATCCAATAGAGATGACCTAAATCCATAATGAGGAAACCCCTTTTGATTATGGCTTGTAAAGAGAAACCTTTTTTTGGATTTGTAGAGGACGAAAGAACTTGAATAGGGTTAAGGAATACAAAATTATATACTTCCATGAAATTGCATTTAAAGTTTCAGTAGTTCATGTACCTAAGGATGAATTCCAAAGAGAATTGAACTGAGGATAGATACAACTATTTGAACACAAGAAATAGTAAGAGTTACCATAAACTAGAGAAGCCTCTATATGAACCTATGTCTCTTTCTGTGAATTTTCCCATAATCTTGTTAGGGTAGCATTCCCCAATTGCTTCTTAGTGATTCTACGCTGAAGAAGATACAAAATAAAGGATGGAAAAACCTAGAAGGGTCGGAAATTAAAGAGATACCATAGATGAAAATAACTGACTGAGAGAAGGGAAGGAGCTAATATAATATGGTTGAACTCCTTCACTTAAACTTTATCAAACCAATTAAGGGATGTTCCTACAACAACAAAAAATTCTAGGTTTATGAAAGGGAATAGAGAGTAAATAATCATCGAATGGAGACATACATTATATAAGTTGTTTTTGATTCCCCAAAATCTAGAAATTCCCTTTACAACAAATGTTTAAAAATGTAATTGAGCCCCAAGATTACATAGACAATGTTGATGGTAGGTGTTTTGGGAATTTTGGTGTCCATGGTTAAACTCCTAAACCCCTAGACTAGTAGCTGAGTCTAGAACAACAGTTCAAAGCATTCTCTACTTTTTCTATAACCAACAGATTAAATAAGAAACTAAAGAAGCCTACCTGAAGCTTTCTCTTACTCCTTATCTCCCTTGACCAATTCTGTCGCTCCTTTCCGTACTTAATCCACTTGAAAAGTACCTGCACATAGACAGAAGACAAAAACCAATCAAAGCATATGATAATGATCTATTGATTAAACATAAAATGGAATCAAGTGCATAATACACATATGAAAGTATCAATAAACAATAAAAACATATGGAAAAAGCTTTGAACACTTTATTAGTAAAAGGAAGAGTTACAACCCAATTTGCTTGATTCAATGCCACTCCTCCAGTTCAATTCCACCCTCTCCTCATAACAAGCAAGACATTTTGACATCATTACAATACTTGAAACCAACTCAAGTCTCATACTAACAACATCTCCCTATAATTCAATGATTTCCATCCCCTTGATCACTTAGATGAGTGGTCTTTTCATAGGTGAATGAAGGAAGTTATGCCATAAATGGTGATAATGAATGCCCTCCCAAACTTAGGATTTAGTTCCATGGAGGAAGGGATAAAGGGATTGATGTTCCTTCTCTTCCTCCCTCATCCAATTTCGAGCCCAAAGGAGTGGATAGCCTTGGGAAACTTCTAGAAGCATCCTATGGATAAGAATATTCCAAACCCCAATGCATATTTCACTCAAATTCACCCAATACAGGCCAAAGAGCGCTCAAGTGCATTGCAATGCACCCTGGCAGTGTACTACGCTGCACTGCAGTGCAACCTGATAAAGGCCTGCCTGCGTTGATCTTCTTAGAGGCAGTTTTTGGATGATTTCAATCATGGAATCTCTTGGGAAGGAGGCATTCTGATGGTTGACTTCATTAGGGCATGTAACAACTGAATTATGGTTTGATGGGCCCTAATAGTACTGATCTGTAAGTCGGGGTTGATGTGCCCAAATGGATATGTAACCGTTTCCCCCTAAAGCATGAATTCGTAAATATGTAAGTCGAGTGAAATACTTTACTATGTGGAGATGAGGTTTCGAAGTGGAAGGTGACCTGCATCAATTACAATACATTTATCATGATAATTTTCTTTTTTTTTCTCATGAACTTGTTGAGGGAAGGAATACCCATGCTCAGCTTATAAACTTCCATTACATGTACAAATATAGTCGTCTACAGATATAGACGCATGAATGGATGACCATGAATGTAAGGCCATTGTACATTTGATTTAGTACTCCTAAAAATATTGCAGCCTGGATGGATGAAACTAGATCCGGGGTCTTCAATCTCGTTCAATATTTTGCTCAAGTAAAAGTCTCACCATGTGAATAGATGATCTGAAGTCAAACATGGGAAGACATCATTTGATTACCCGCCAATGATGTAAGTCGTTAACAGACGCGAGAGGAATCACTGATAATGATAATGACCCTCAAGGTACTATAGTACATTTCGCATGGTGTGAATAAATGATTTGGTGTCGAACACCATACAAAGTCTTTCAGTCGAAGGCCAGTGATGTCAACCTATCGCCGGAAGCGAGAAACCTGCCATTGATGTATGCAAGCCTCAAGGTACTAAAGGGGTGTTTCTAAGTCAACTTCTTGGATAATGTGTTGATGTCGACAAGAAGTGACTCATCGTAGGAGGGCCTTGATGTATCCGACATCAATGACACGAAACAAGGTAAATGATTTTGGAGATGAAAATCAACTGACGACAGAAAGTTCAGGAATGGCGGTCATGAAAATGAAGGTTTACGGTATTTCAAAGGATGAAGTTTGAACTGAATGACTTCTCTTGAACATTTCGGTGACACTAAAATGAATTGGTAGCATTGACCCAAAACAAAGTAATGGATGGTATGATAGACCAATTATGTGATAACCATCATGCTGAATGACCGAACCCACATAATCACAGTGATGAGGTGAAAGTGTCATGTTCAAGAGCGACTTTCTACCATAAAGTGTTCTTCACTTTTACCAATTTTCCCCAGTCATTGCTGACCAATACCTCCTTATTTTTATCAAGCTTGAGGAGGATAACATATGCTTGTTGTATAGTTCCACCCTTCGGGTGAATCCATCGCTATTTGATGCTTTAACGAGTCTAGCCAGGTGAAACTCGTTCTTGTCTAGATGGACAAGTTTGTCGCTATTTGATGTTTTTAACGAGTTTAACGACAAAGATAACTCGATCCTTTTCATGTTTAGAGAGTTTGAAAAAGTATGAAAAGGAAACTCCAAAAGTTCTTTTTCGTAGATTAATCTCTCAAGTCCAAAAAAGCATAAAACAATACAAGAGAAATGTCATTTCCAATCCGTTAATGAGCTGAAAAGGACAAGCACTCGACAATCCTTTCATGTTTAGAGAGTCTGAAAAGAGCTTAAAGAGGACTCCACTTTGAGGAACGAGTGGTGTCTAGGATAGCAAATGGTTTCGGGTGATGTTGGAACTTCTCAAAACATGTTGATTTATGTGAAGAGGATGGCTAATAAGACCACTCATTGCAGCTGTTCCTTAAAAAGGGTAAAACAACCAAGTGAAAGCGTATGATTGGCCAAGTAGATAGTGACGATGGAAGGAGAAAAACCAAGGCTCATCTGATGGAAAAGGCTGATAGAATGGTAATCATGAGGGTTAAAATGGAAATGTGTTAATTTTTACACAAGCTTGAACCATAGGGAACTATGCTTGGGTTTAGTTTCATGTTTACACAAGCTTGAAATGACAAACTATGCTTGGATTCAGTTTCATTTTTACACAAGCTTAAAACGGAAAAACTATACTTGGATTCAGTTTCATTTTTACACAAGCTTAAAACGAAGAACTATGCTTGAGATTGGTTTACATGCCCCCGGCATGATGAAAGGGAGAGTCTCCTATAACCAGATGGAAGTCGTTGCGGTGAAGCAGGACGGTTATCCAACACTTTTTTGGCTTCGTCCAGATAGGGACAAAGGTGAATGGGGTGATTCCCTTCACATAACCTACAGGGAAACTTAAATTTACCACTAGGTGCATGCCCCCCAAGCTTCATTACATTCACTTAAGTAGACTACTCATGGCTATCAAGTGGATGGAATGAAGGTTCTTTTACGAGATCAAGTGAAAGAATTGACTGGGATTTTACGAGATCTAATCAAAGACTCAACTTGGAACTTTGCTCTAGGGGACCTTGCTTCATTTTTTAATGAGCTTGACACAAGACAAGGAACTCTGCTCAGATTCCTTGTTTCATTTTTTAATGAGCTTGACACAAGACAAGGAACTATGCTCATCTCCTTGGTTTCATTTTTTAACGAGGTTGACACAAGACCAGGAACTATCCTCGTGGACCTGTTTCATTTTTTAACGAGGTTGACACAGTAAAAGAACTATCCTCATTGACCTGTTTCTTTTTTTAATGAGGTTGAAACAGTAAAAGAACTATCCTCATATCCTTGGTTTCATTTTTTAACGAGGTTGACACAAGACCAGGAACTGTCCTCATATCCCTTGGTTTCCTTTTTTAATGAGGTTGACACAAGACAAGGAATTGTCATCGTATTCCTTGGGTTTATTTTTTAATGAGGTTGACACAAGACAAGGAACTATCCTCATATCTTTGCTTTTCACGACCCATGATAGGAGGTCATGACTTCCAAGAGGTTCTTATCTGATGGGAGAACAATGCTTTGGAAGGAGAGATCTGGTTCCAATGCCCACAACACATGATGTAGAACATCACCGAATTGATCGTCAGTTGATGTAGGCATGGAATGGGTTGCCACATAATTTTTTTGGGAATTTTAGTGTCTATGAATAAATTCCTAAACCCTTAGACTAGTAGCTCAGTCTAGAACAACAGTGCAAAGCTTTCTCTACTTTTTCTATAACCAACAGATTAAATAAGACAGTAAAGAAGCCTACCTGAAGCTTTCACTTACTCCTTATCTCCCTTGACCAATTCTGTTGCCCCTTTCTATACTTAATCAGCTTGAAAAGTACCTACACACAGACAGAAGACAAAAACCGATCAAAGCATATGATAATGATCTATTGATTAAACATAAAATGGAATCAAGTGCATAATACACATATGAAAGAATCAATAAACAATACAAACATATGGAAAAAGCTTTGAACACTTTATTAGTAAAAGGAAGAGTTACAACCCAATTTGCTTGATTCAGTGCCACTCCTCTAGTTCAATCCCATCCTCTCCTCATAACAAGCAATACATTTTGACATCATTACAATACTTGAAACCAACACAAGTCTCATACAAACAGCATCTCCTTATAATTCAATGATTTCCAGCCCCTTAATCACTTAGATGAGTGGTCTTTTTATAGGTGAATGAAGGAAGTTATGCCATAAATGGTGATAATGAATGCCCTCCAAAACTTAGGATTTAGTTTCATGGAGGAAGGGATAAAGGGATTGATGTTCCTTCACTTCCTCCCTCATCCAATTTCGAGCCCAAAGGAATGGATAGCCTTGGGAAACTTCTAGAAGCATCCTATGGGTAAGAATATTCCAAACCCCAATGCATATTTTGCTCAAATTTTCCTAGCGCAGGCGAAAGAGGGCTCAAGTGTGCTGCAATGCACCTTGGCAGTGTACTGGGCTGCACTGCAATGCACCTTGATAAAGGCCTGCCTTCGCTGATCTTCTTAGAGGAAATTTTTGGATGATTTCAATCAATGAATCTATTGGGAAGGAGGCATTCTGATGGTTGACCTCATTAGGGCATGTAACAACTGAATTAGGGTTTGATGGGGCCTAATAGTACTGTTATGTAAGTCAAGGTTGATGTGCCCAAATGGATCTGTAACAATTTAACCCATGTCTTTGACATAGTCTCTCCCAAGAAGTAAATTGTAATCTAAAGGGCCTGGGACTACCATCACATTTAGATAAACGATTTTTCCTCCCAAAGTAATAGGCAACTGAGGAAGGATCCCTAATGGTTGACTGGTTCCTCTGTTAAAAGCCAACAGATTCTGGGTAACTGGCACAAGTGGCGGAGAACCGAGTGCTTGCCAAGCAGTTGAGGAAAGGATACTCATGGATGCTCCTTCATTTATAATAGTGCCAGATACAATCATATTACAAACTTGTACTATGATCTGGAAAGGCACATATGAAGGAAGACGAAATCCTGCCAGTCGATTCCAATCAAAGGAAGTGACCAGACTACTTGGAGGGGGTACCGTAGAAACAAGAGAATTAACCCCTTGAGTTACAAGAGCCGGAGGATTTTCCTCCTGTCTTGATGGAACAGGAGGATTGCATCCAAGCTCATTGGAACCTGAAGAAACAAAAAGAACTTGAGTGGTATCATATTCACTCTCTTCGGGAATGTTACGATTGACTGAAGGTGAAATCGGGTCAACTGTTGCTTTGACCTCTTGATTTGGGTCAGGTATAGACTCATAGGATTCACTTTCAGAGAGAGTGGGTTTGACCAACGGTTGATTTTGGTCAGTCAATTCATCAACTAGTGAAGGATTAAGGGATAGTCTCTTGTAGCCAAATGGAAGTCAATGCGGCGAAGCAGGACGATTATCCAACACTTCTTTTGCTTCATCCAGATAGGGACAAAGGTGAATGGGGTGATTCCCTTCACATAACCTATAGGGAAACTTAACTCTACCCTTCTTTCCATGACCTTCACTACCACTAGTTGATGGTGTGTCACCAGCATGATCTCTAGAAGTTGATGACACAGGATGATATGAACGAGAAGACCATTCTTCTAAGATATGAGGAATATCAGGACAATTTCAAAGAAGATGGTCTCCCGCACAAATTTTGCATGGATATCGAACTTTGTGAGGCTTGATGGATGGTTTCTCATCAGATGTTGCATTTAAAGCAATGGTTGCTTGGTTTCCCCTCTGCTGAATTTGCTTCTTCTTCTTCTTCTTCCCTTTCTTCTTCTTCTTAGCCACCTGGTTACTAGTACCAATACTTTCACCAGGCGAAGAGGAAGAAGGGGAGGAAGAAACAACCGAGGAAGAAGGCAAAGGGTCAACTTTAGGATCAACTGGAGGTTGATTTTGTCTAGTTGGAGGTGTACTCGATTGTGGAGAAAGCACGACATTTTGAACCAAGGAGGTTGAAAACAACCATATTGGCAAGCCAATGGTAAATCCCGGAAGGGACAATGTAGCCATGTATGGAGCACCAATATTTCCAAAAGGAGGAAAAGGACTAGGATTCCCATCAAAAGGAATTCCTTGATCGGTGGACTCCGGATTTGTACCCATATGTTTCAACCTAAGATCAACTAAGGAGCGAGCGTGGAGGATGTTATCCGTGGCCAATTAAATTTATTTTAATCAAAGTAACATAACAAAACAAAAGAGGGATAATCTAGGCAAAAGGTTTACCAAGAAACTGTGAACTACAGAATGCCTCCTGGCGAACCAAGAAGTATGGGCAGGCAATCTCCTCAA